>SNQJ01S0001069.1:273564-313561 GCA_010110895.2 Picea sitchensis
GGCAAAAGACCCTTGTTAGGGCCCCCAGTATACGACTGGGGTTCTTGGTCTAGGACCAAGCAGTTAAAGCCCCTATATAAGCCTAGGGCCCTTGGACATAGTCCAAGGTACCCATGCATATGGCATGGGTTGATCCTTGGTCTTTGACCTTGGTGGATAAGACCCCAGGAAAAGTTCTAGGGCTACTTGATCCTCGATCAAGTATTTTGTTGGTGCATGACCTTCCTTGAAGGACATAACCACATGAGGGATAAGTCCCATATGCAATGATGATTAAGTAATAAGTTCACCATGAAAAATGAAGGAATGAGTATTTCCACCTTACTAACCCTCCTTTACCTTTACTTGTGTTGGTTTGGGGTTTTTATGTTATTTTTGTTTTAAGGGTAAAGTAAGTTTAAATTAAAATATTTATTATACCATGTTTAAATTACTTAATTTAAACATGATATTTTAATTATGATCTTAATCTAACTTTACCCTAACCTAAACTATAAATAAGAACCCTCTCCTCCTTCTCAATACACATTATCATCTTTTATTTTTGGAGTGAGCGGATCCTCTCCTTGTCGTGGCCCTCTTCTGTTGGTGTATTGTCTACTTGGTGCGGCCTCCTTTGTTTGCTGTTGCAGAGCTTGTGTGGTGTCACTGTGACTCCTTGTAAGGGTTACATGTGGTGCGGCCCTATTCCATTATGATGTGTGAGGGTTACATGTGGTGCGGCCCTCTTCCAATCTGTTGTGTGGGGTGTATAAGCTGCGGCCCTCCTCTATCTGCTGTCGTGGGAGGTGTATGAGGTGCGGCCTCTACTGTTGAAAGTTGCGGCCTCTCTCTGCTGGTGTGTGGCTCCCTTTTCACTGTTGTCTTGTGGCTGGAACAACCCCCTTTCTCCTCTGTTGTTGTGTGTTGGACAGGTGCAGTCCCCTTTCCTCTTGTTATGTGAAGTGATTGTGATACAGCCCTATTATTTGTTGTCGTTATGTGACCGTGGCTTTAGCCTTCTCCTCTTCTGCTGTGAGGTGTTACCTTTTATTGTGCCTTGTGGCCTCTTCTAAAGTTACCTTGTGTAAAGGTTTCATTGACTGAATTTCTGAGTGAGGGTTTGGGCATTTGAAACTACTGTTGGGATTTTTGTTTTTCTCCCTGTGGCCCTATTCCTTTGGTGGCAAGAAAGTTTCCTCATTTATTAGCAAGAGATCCAACCTATAAGGTGGATCTATGAACTGAACCTTGTCAGACTATAAGGTGGATCTATGAACCGAACCTTGATAGTTAAACTATAGTCTTCATCAGCAAATTGGAAAAAGAAGTAGATTGTAGAACATATTCTTCAACTTCAAAATTTAAAAGGATCTAGATATCAATATGCCAAATACTTATAAGTTATAATCTCTAAAACAAAAACATAACACTGTTTCACAGGCCACCCGCGTGTTCACTCGTCGCTCACAGCCTCACTTGTTGTTGGTCCACTCGTCGGCTTGTTCTAGTAATCATTCTTAACAATTGCAGCAGTGTAGCCACCGGCGTGTTCTTCGTCCACTGCTGAACAGAGCAAAGGTTTAACAGTTGCAGCCGGGGTTTAAAGGTTAAACCACAATCCAGTTCCACTATAGAGGCGAGTCACGATGCTGGGGGAATACGAGGAAAAATAAATGGAGTAAACGTGGTGTCTCATATAGTAATTTTAGTTTTAGCCAGAAAAACCAAAACGAAACCTTACCCGAAGTTACCCTCGTCTTAAATTTTAATCAAGCATTGAACCTAATTCGAACCACTGTTGAAATTCGTGATTAAACTCGCCATGAGGTTCGAATTCTCCTTGAGATTTGCCTTGAGGTTCAAATTCGCCTTGAGGTTCAAATTCCCCTTAGGGTTTGCCTTGGGGTTCGAATTTGAGGTTTGTCGAACCTGAACGAACTTAATTTTTTTGATGCGGTTCGCCGAATTTCAAACCTCAAGCTTGAGGTTCGGCAAACCCTGTGACTTAGCCTTGGGGAACATGTTTTCTGTTAGAAGTGTGACATTTCTTGGGTTAACTTGTACCACTGGGTGTCTAGGCTAGATAGCATTGTCCATATCCCAACCTTGCTAACCATTTCCACCTCCCAGTATTATTCATTCCATCCTCATAAAAAATTACATCATGGTCATGTATGATTTCTCAAAGGTCAAAATTAAAGCCTGAATCAATAAAGCCACTAAGGCTAAGAGGTGAAGAGCTAAAGTTAAATGTACGTGTTCAATAAACTGAACATTTAAAAAAAAAGGCTTAAACGGGTACTAATAAACAATGTCAAGGATGGTAACTCAATGCTACTCTCCCTCTTAGACGGCTATTATAAGCAAAAATCCTAGCCAAATGAAGTTAGATGAATAAATAAATGATAATAAGACTTGTGCATGTCTAAGACTTTGAGGTTCATCACATCAACTCATTCCCCCCTCCCTTTCAGCATTATTACTCATTATTTCCTATCTTTAACCTACGTACTTAGGAAATATGGGTTGTCCTAGGACTTGATACATGTATAAGGGTTAATAATTTTCCCCTTGGTAAAACTTGGGCAAATATTAAAACTAACCCCATTTGTTATGTTGTGCTAAGAGATATCACCAAGTGTTGTCAATTAATGGCTTGCTAAGAGGCTAGACCCATCACTTCAAGTGGGTATTGTACATTAGGACCTATGTACTCATATATGGCCATATTTACAGACATTGGGATCCATGACATTTGCCTTGGGATCCGGGTACTGCATCAAGATACATGTCACTACATTAGGTACCATGACAATGCATCGAGCCATTAAAGGGACACCATGTCATCACACATGCCACATGGACCATTTATATGCATTTTCCTTGCTCAATGGACATTGCATGCATGCTCATGGGTTATTTATTCCCCTTGGACCACACGTGGGGGGTATTTAATGCATTTGAGAGGGCAATTACACATTACAAGGGTGGTTGCACATGGTGATTTGGACCCTAAGGTGATGTGGCATTTTATTTGGACCATTTCTTGAGGAGCACTTGCCTTATTAAGCCCACACGTGCCTCTTGACATCACTTCTTTGCTTGGAGTCTCACATGTGTGAGTGCTCCTAAGGATGTTATTCTTCATGTGGACAACTCCTTGGTTTGAAGAGGCTTGTTAGGTGGACGTTGGAGCCATTGAACCATTTGACTTGACTATGGACCACTCCCTTGGACGTCCACTTCACCTTTTTGAGGGGCACACCTCTCTTGGCTTCTACATTTGTCCACACGTGTGGCCTTTCATTGTACTTTGACCTCTTCTAGGAGGGTTGTTTCACTTTATGAGCATACTATGGGATGCATTTAATTATTATTTGTATGTGCCCATGGTTTTATCGGGCTAATGGTTTTGGAGCTCATGGTTTTGAGCTAGCACATGGTTTTGGATTGTATTTGAGGAGGAGCTTCACCTATAAAAGGATTATTTGTCTCAAGTGTTTCTTTTCTATTCAAGTAGTGTTTCATATCCTTTAAAGGAAATCGATAGAGTTGTAGCATTTGAAGTGGAAAAGGTTGTTGCAAGGAAAGGGAAGCCAAAAATGTATGAGTTGTTCTATGTTTTTGCTTTTCCAAGTATTCTTTAGGCATGCATATGAATGTATTTAGAAGGAATATTTTCAAGGATTTTGTTCTATTACTTCATGGTTTACTAACGAAATCCTTGCTTGGCTTTGGTTATTTTACTTTATTATATTTAACCGCCTTCGGATCTGCTAGACCTTTCTTTTTCAATTTTGATGCTCTTCTCCCAACCCTAGGCGAGAGAAAACTTCAACACATTAACCAGGAAACATCATCAAAGATAGGGAAGACTCCATGGCCCAATGGTAGGCAAACATTTCATCTATTCTTCAATCAAAAATTTATTTTTTTCATTCACCTTTTTTTCCGTTTTCTTTGAGCTTCATTGCATATCCTTCTATGATTTTTCTGTTGGCCGATCCATCAAGTTTGCCATCTTCAGCCAGCAGCAATTGAGGGTTTGAGTGTCTTTCTTATTGCATATTGTACCCACAAAATTAAACCCTAGGGCGCACACAACTTAAACTTGATTCAGATCTGATGTAATTTTAATGTGCTGCCTCAATGATCAAGCTTGGAATGGTTTTATTGTTCATATTTCTGGCTGTAGCCTCTCCGATCTACTGAATAAAGTAGTTCATAATCTATCATTCCACATTCTTTCTCCACAATGTTTGAAGGGATCTTTGCTCTATTCCATACTATGCAGAATATCGACTATTAAAAGAACCTAACAACCTCCCAATCCTGTTGAACGTGTTAGATTTTAGGGTAAAATACTAGACAGTAGTCACTTTTAATTTCAATGCTAAAACAACTTAGATCTGGAGCATAAACAGAGATAACAGTGTATAGAAAGATAGATCTATAACAGACAGTAACAGTAGAAGAAGAAAACTCAGATCATATGCAATAAACTCAGATCTTAAACAGTAATGAAAAGCTCTCTAAATGTAACAGCAGATCTATATAACTTAGTTCTGAAACTATGCTCAAACAGTAAACAAGGAGCATATATTATAGATCTATACAATGCTTATTCAATAAAACAATTCTATAGTAAACTCAGATCTGAAACTAGGAGAGACAAGTAGGAAGCATACCTGGTACCTGCCTTACCTCTGAAGATAGCACAAAACCACAATAGGTGTAGATTCTTGTAGTTATGCTCAGACAAAGGTTCAGTTCATGGATCAACAAAAGATCTTTTATGCCAAAGGTTGAAGGAACTTTCAAGCCACCAAGCTCAAGGGTCACTGGAATAAAACAAAAGACCCAAACCCTTCCCAGCCAAAACTTCAAGCCACCAAGCTCAAGGGTCACTGGAATAAAACAAAAGACCCAAACCCTTCCTGCTAAAAAATCCTACTCAAGAAACCTTCGTGACTATACGTGGATCGTGGTAAAACCCTTGTTTCAACTAAGGGACAAGTAAGAGTTTTCCAAATAGTAACCCTTCTAAATACCCTTTGCATGAGGGTACAAAATAGACTAGAATAGAAATACCAACATTACTGCCTCACACATTGAAGATCCAAATAACAAAGACAAGGGATCAGCACAGTAGACAGTAGATCTGAGGAAGGTTGTGCTCTCAAGAGGATGCAAAGAATGAAACCCACAGCTGTAATAGGACGCAGGCACCTCCCAAAGAAACAATCCCAATGCCAGCACACAATGTAATAGACGCTGCACCACACGCTAAATATAGACGGCACCCCTCAAGAACACACATCAACATACAAAGGGACGACAACTCACAAGGAGTCACTACAGCAGAAGAGAACAAAACAAAGAATGTTAATATCTACAAAAAGCTCCGCACTTCAGATCTCAACTGCAATATACATGGACTGAGGCTGCAAGCTCAAGGAACCTCCACGCCATCACAAGTAGAGTAAGTGTGTGGTTGTAGGTAGGAGGGGGTTCTTTTAACAGTTAGGTTAGGCTTAGTTTAGTTAAATTGTTGTCACATCATGTTTAAATTTAAATTTAAACTTGTGACACTTATTTAATGTTTAACTTTAAATATAACCCCTTAAATAAACCAACAAACCCAAATCAATTAACCAAGGCAGGGTTTGCAAGGTGGCATTACTCATTCTTCAAATCATATATGGTGAACCTATTACTTTATCATCATCACAGCATATGGGATTTTATCCCTCTTATGGTTATGTCCTTCCTCGGAAGATCATAAATCATCAAGTACTTGATTTAGAATCGGCAGTCTCTGTCTTTCCCCTGGGTCTTATACACTGTCGAGACCATGATCAACCCATGCCCTAGGTATAAGGCACCCCGACCCAGTCTGTGGCCCTAGACATATCTATTTTTAACATCTTGTCCTTAATTAAGAAACCCAATGCCTGCATGGGTACCCCCGGACTCAAGCTCAGGGCCCCAGATATAATCTAGGTTTCAAATACTTGGTCCTGCACTAAGAAACCCAATGCCCTGGGGAGATGGGTACTCGACCCAGCCCTGTGGGCTTAGATATATCTAGGGCTTCAGCTGGTCCTGCACTGCAGAAACCCAATGCCCCAGATGGGTACCTCGACCTGGCCTGCAGGGCCCCCTAGATATATCTAGGGTCTCAAAGACTTTGTCCTAGACCAAGAAACCCAATGCCTCAGACAGTACCTGACCCACCTGTGGGCCCTAGACATATCTAGGGTCTGCCATCCTCCGTGAGAGAATGGCTCTCACGATATGGGCCTCTACACTCTCTCTTAGCAAGAGAGGTATTCTTTTCTACACCAAGCTTGTCACGAAAAGTATGCAAACTTTATCAATGGAAGTGGCTTGGTGAATATGTTTGCTGTCTGTTCTGCTGTTGGAAGATATTGAATGTTGAGAACTTTCTTCTGTATCATGTCCCGGATATAATGATCTCTCATTTCAATGTGTTTCGATCCGTCATGAAACACCAACAGGAGCGCACAGCCCCATTGTCACAAGAATAACCGTAATTGAAGCCCGGGACCAATGTCCAGTAGCTTCCTGACACACTGCCTTCCCGCCAAAGATTAGCAAAGAATGTACTCCGCCTTCCAAAGGTTTACTAGAGCCTCGCTTTCCTCGTTGGACTAGGAAATCATAGTTGAACCAAGATTGAAACAATATCCGAAAGTAATTCTTCCCATTCACAACACTATATCCAATCTGAATCTGGAAAGCCATGTAGCATCACACCCCCACTGAATGTGTATCTGAGACCATAGGCTATGTCCCCCGAACATATCTCAAGATATGTTTCATTGCAACCATGTGAATGTGTTTTAGTTCATTGAACCGGTTAAGAGCATTTAATAAAGATATAGATATCGGGTCTCAGAGAATAGATACATCAAGTGATCCAATGATTTGTCGACATACACGGTGGGTCTTCTGGATCTGGATCTTGATGTGACTTGATCTTGGAGCTTCTTTTTAGGTTAGAGATCATTGAGTAGTCATGGACTTGCAACACCATCATACAACTTAAAGGATATCAATGGTATACTTATCAGGAGAGTAAATATTTCTCCTGGTTTCTGCTAAACTTCCAAGCCTCCGTAGTAGTGCATGAGCTCCAAATCTTTCATTTCAAATTCTTCGTAAAGCTCCCTTTAGTTCCAGCTATCAAGTCTTCCTCTCCTGTGTGAGGAACCAATCATCCACATATAGAACTAGTAGAACTAGATGATTTTGAATGATTTTATATACATATTTGGATTCCGCTATGCTCTTTGAGAATCCAAGACTTTGTAGGAAGTTGTCGATTCTGCCATACCAAGCTTGCTCTTGGAGCTTGTTTCAACCCCTACAAAGCTTTCTTTAGTTTACATACGTGAGATCTTTTATTGTGTATTATGCAGCCTTCAGGCTGCTCAATGTAAAACTCATCTTCAACTTCACCAGAAAGGCCTTAACATCCATCCCCATGTAATTTCCAACCAAATACCGCTGTAAGTGAAATAATGATTCTGATAGAAGTGTATCTAGAAACCGACGCAAAGGTCTCATGATATTCGACTCCCTCAATCTGTGAGAACCATCAAGCCACAAAGCAAGTTTTGTATTTCTCAATGCTGCCATATGCTGCGTGTTTTATCTTATAAAGCCATTTTGAAGTCACCACGGATTTGTTGCGAGGTTCCAACAGAACCACCGCCCAAAACATCATTCTTCAAGATAGAGTTATATTCTTCACTCATTGCATCCTTCCATACTTGATGTTTAGAGGCATCAAGAAAAGTGTAGAAGTTGTTCAGAATCAATTCATGAGTTAATTTGGATAATAGACCTGAGTAATGACCGCTCAAGCAGCCTTTCTAGTCAGTGCGCCTTTCTCAAGCCTCAATATTATTTCAATGACACCAGGCGGGTTTCCTTTTGACAGGAGGAAGCTCCATTGGGAATTCAATAGAGTCTCTGACTAGATATACTTCAATCTCAGAGGCTTCCTCCATATGTTTATCTGAAGAAGGAGAGTCATGTGGTGGAGCTTCCCGCTCCTCTATATCACATAAAGGTCTCTCGCTCAGCCTAATGTCGCCTTCATGAAAAGTTACATCTCGCCTTACTTCAATGAATTGTCCTGGATGTAATTTGTATGTCTTGAGGTCTCACGATCCCAATAAAAATTTTCTTACCGTGACGCTCTGTTTGGTCCCTCTCTCTTTGGTATGTGAAAGTAGATCGGATCATGAAGATTCTTAGATGCTCAACTCCGATGGTTTATAACTCCAAGGAAAACTTCTTCTGAGTTTTCAGACAAGAACTTTCAGGAGGGCATCTATTCTCGTGATGTATATCACAGGAAATCGGGCGTTTCAAACCGTAGAGATGAGGGTACCGGGATCATGCACGGTCTCCGTCAGCTCTACTGTGATGTTCTTTTTTTTCTACCACACCATTTTGTTGAGGGTTGTATATAACTACGTACTTCCCTTAATCCCGTGTAAGCTCCATTGTAGTTCATCATATTTAGGGAGTCAAATTCTTTTCTCCATTCCGAACTCGATGTGCTCTCCTCGTCTCGGGTTTTCACCAAAGTCTTGAAACCCGCTAAAAGATTCATATTTAGTTTTCAAGAAGTAAATCCAAGTTTTACTTGAACAATCATCAATAAAGATAATATACAACCATGGAAGGTGCACATAGGACCACAAAGATCAATGGATTAAGCTCCAAACCTGGGCAAGATTTTCTCTGCTACTAAGAGGGATAAGGTTTCTTTGTGTTCTACCAAGTGAACAACCTTTACAAAAACTATCATGCTCAATGTAAAACACTCCTGCCACCATCTTTGCAAAACCCGGAGTGCTATTTAGGTGTCCAAGTCTCCGTACAAAAGCTCTGAAGGATTTATTGTTTGGCTGTGCTAGAGCTGAACGACTTTGACCAAAGTTTATACAAACCACACTCCACGAAGTTCCACTATATAGCAAGCATTTGAATCATCATTTGAGGGACCATAAGAGGTCTGCCCTTTCAAAAGGCTAATCAGATAACCTTTTCTAAAACTGGAACAGAGATTATTTTTTTCTTTAGACCAGGTACAAAAAGAATTTTATCAATATGAAAGATATAACTTGATTGAACCTAAAGAAGTAGAGCCAAAAACCTTTTATATCGTATGTGTCGTCGTCATCTAGTTCAACCTTTGCTTTGTAACTCCTATCTTGATAATTTGCAAGGTTATATTTGAAGCCTATCATGTGTCTAGAAGCACCACCACAATTAAAGGCCAAACTCTCCTCTAATTTGTGTAATGGTGCTTCTAAAGAGCGTAAACAAGGTAATATTCATTTTGTTGTTCTTGCTCTTTAGTGGCAGATTTGGTTTGTCTTCTTTGAGGCTCTCTTGAGGTTTATTTCCTTCATTTACAACTGAGGCTTGAAACCTTGAAACCTTCCTTTTCTTTTATGCTGAGAGGGAGGGTTCCCAGACTCTTGCATAGTGTCCCATTTACCCACTAAAACAATTTACTTTGTGATTGCATGAGGATTTAAGTGAGAGAGCTTACCCTTTGGGTTTCTTACCTTGCCTTTTGACTTAGGAAACTTCCTCCATTTCTTGCCCTTGTACTAGGGAGTATATTCTTGTAGGATGGGATAGTCATTTCTGTTGTTCAATCTTCCTTCCCCTTCCAAGGCCATGCCAATGCCTTGCAAAGTTAGGTTGAGTTTCTCTTCCATTTACTGAGGCAAGAAAAAACTCCCCAAATAGTTGGAAGTCCATCAATGGTTGTTTGAACCAAATCATCATCTTCTACAGGAACTCCTATTGCAATCAGTTGATGTCTAGTTTGAGAGATTTTGGAGAAGAATGTAGCTACAATGTCATTCTTTTCCATTCTCATAGTATGTAGTCAAGCTTTCAAGATTCTTTTCTAAGTGTGTACCTTCTTCTCATAGGAGGTTGGCCAAGGCATCGTGAGCACTCTCTTTGGGAGTCCTCAAAGGACCGATTAAAGGTACCAAGTTGTCTTTGACAAAATTAAAGATGATATTTCTGGCCTTGGCTTGTTTCCTTTTAAAAGTTGCCCCGTTGTTGTTGTAGTAGGTTCTTCAACTTCTCTGGTAATAAAGTCCTCTAGATCATGTTCTCTAAATAATCTCATTATCCTGTACTTCCACGCATTGAAATTATGCCCCTACAAGTCTGTCTTCAGCCTTGACTTATAATTTTGACATGACTGTAATTTGCAAGACAACCCTAAAAGAATGGATCTGGGTAGACTGTTAGTTTTGAGTAATCGATACACCTCACCGGGATACCATGTTAGATTTTAGGGTAAAATACTAGACAATAGTCACTTTTAATTTCAATGCTAAAACAACTTAGATCAGGAACATAAACTGAGATAATAGAGTATAGAAAGATAGATCTATAACAAATTGTAACAGTAGAAGAAGAAAACCTTATCATATGCAATAAACCGATTAAACAACAATGAAAAGCTCTCTAAATGTAATAGCAGATCTATATAACTTAGTTATGAAACTATGCTCAAACAATAAACAAGGAGCATATATTATAGATCTATACAATGCTTATTCAATAAAACAATTCTATAGTAAACTCAGATCTGAAACTAGGAGAAACAAGTAGGAAGCATACTTGTAATCGCTTTACTCCTAAGATAGCACAAAACCACACAGGTGTGTAGATCCTTGTAGTTATGCTCAGACAATGGTTTAGTTCATGGATCAACAAAAGATCTTTATGCCAAAGGTTGAAGGAACTTTCAAGCCACCAAGCTCAAGGTCACCTGAAACAAAAGACCCAAACCCCTTCCCAACAAAACTTCTACCCCTCAAGAAACCTTCGTGACCTATACACACAAAAGACTATAAGTAAACCCCTTGTTTCAACAAGGATGTTGTAGGAGCTTTCCAAATAGTAACCCTTCAGAAATACCCCTGCATGAGGGCAATACACCAGACTAGAATAGAGTCACCAACACACAGCCTCACACATTGAAGATCCAAAATTTCAACAAAGACAAGGGATAAGAGACTTTAGACGCCAGATCCTGAGAAGGTTGTGTTCCCTAAGAGGGATGCGCAAAGAGAATGAAAACCCATACAGGCCAGGGACGCTACCAAAGAACAATCCCATAGCACACACGTAATAGGACGCTGCACCACACGCCAGCTATAGGACGCTGCACCCCCGGCAACACACACAACAAAGATAGCAAAGTGGGATCCATGCCCTCCAAGGAGTCACTACGCCAGTAAGAGAACAAAACAAAGAACAGCATTGGCTCCACGTAAAAGCTCCCACTTCACACCCCGTGATCTCACCGCCAGATACAAGGACCGAGGCCTAGTGCCATGTAGAACCACACTATCACAAGTAGAGTAAGTGTGTAATAGGTGTAGGAGGGGGTTCTTGGGTGTTAGGGCAAGGTTAGGCTAGTTTAGTTAAATTGCAAGGTCACATGTTTAAATTTAAATTTCTAAACATGTGACACTTATTTAATGTTTAACTTTAAAACATAACCCCTAAATAAACCAACAACAAAACCAAATCAATTAACCAAGGGTATGGGTTTGTAAGGTGGTATTACTCATTCCTTCAAATCATATGGTGAACCCATACTTTATCATCACCGCATATGGAACTTTATCACTCTTGTGGTTATGTCCTTCCTTAGTGAAGATCATGTACCATCAAGTACCTCCCTGATTTAGACCGGGTAGCCCCGTGTCTTTCCCTGGGTCTACACCAAGGTCGAGACCATGATCAACCCAGTTCTCTGTGATAAGCACCTCGACCCAAATTGTGGGCCCTGACATATCTAGGGTCTTTAACATCTGTCCCGCACTAAGAAACCCAATGCCCCAAGTATTGGTACCTTGGACTCAGCTCGTGGGCCCTAGATATGTTTAGTTTCAACATTCTGGTCCTGCATCAAGAAACCCAATGTTCTGTGCATGGGTAACCCGACCCAGCTCAGGCCCTAGATATATCTGCTTCAAATGGTCCTGCATCATGAAACCCACTGCCCTGCATGGGTACCTCGGACCTGGCCCGTGGCCCCTAGATATCTATAGGTTTCAAATACTTGTCCTGCATTGGTCCCAGACCAAGAAACCCAATGCCCCAGGCATGGGTACCCTGGACCCAGTCCAGGGGCCCTAGACATATCTAGGGTCTTGGCCATCCTCCAGGAGAATGGCTCTCGCTGCTGCATATAAATTTAACAGAACGTTTCATTTCCTTGACTGCAGTGTGAAGGTTTACCTTGCTGTCTATTTATGCAGAGATATTTTGTGTGTAGCCCTGGTGTAACTCCCTTCTTTTGTAAACGTTTTGAAGCAATCCTTGGCATCTTTCCTCTGGCAACAAATGGGTAGTGTAAGAGCTTCCAACGACCCTCCTCAAGGGGCAAGCCGCAAAATGTCATTTTGGGGGCCAAGGTTTCAAGGCTTAAATTCACTGTTTAAACTCCAGGGTATCCAGTGTTTGAGTTGGGTTTGTATGACCTTTTTCTGAGCAACGTTTTGAGTATTTACTATTCCACATCCTTCCAGCCAGCAAACCGATGGGGAATAAGGCCAAACGACCTCCTTTTTACCCTTGACGTTGCTACCCTTGTCTGCTGTACAAACTGCCTTTTTACTGCCAAATTTTAGAGAGGTCTACAGTGAGCAGTTGGGAATGCTTAACTCCCTTTCACTGCAACGTTTGCCTATCTCTTTGCATGGCTAGTTGGCCACATGCTTAACCATCATGAACCGCCACAAACAATTGACATATGATGCATATCATTCCAGATGCTTGCTAATCTGAGGGCCGATTCACATCCAAAGCTTTTTTTAAGTCTACAGTAAGTGCTGGTCTGTACCGTGTGCAAGAACTGTTGAAAGTTGATATATATTGGTTGATCTGAACATTTCTAATAGCACAAGTAAAAAAATGAACTGATGACAAAACCTGATTGCATCTTTTAGTGCATTGTGTCTGACAGTTGTACCTTTTATTACAGCAGTGATGTTTCATTTGGTTCATAACATACATATCGTGGTTATAAGTTATAACTGTTGAAGGAATGCAAATCTGATTGGTTACATATCTGTTACATGACTGCTCTAATACAATATTGACATCAATCCTTTTTATACTCAAAGTGTGTCATGATTACTTATTGATGCATCAAACTTCCTGCTCCACTAGATAATGATGACGATTAGTCTCATGGATATGCTTTTGTGAATTTACACATGCTTTGTACCCTGCAAACTTCATTGTAATTAGTTAATGATGATAAATGGTGCTTTGATGTGATATGTTGACAATAATCGTATTCCAAGCATTTATTGTTGCCTTCTCTCATATGTCTTGAGTCACCCTTGTAAAGAAGTCAACCCAAGTCGAACTAAGTCTTTTTCCCTCACCCGACCTTATTGCAACGATAGGACTTAGCTTGACCACGTGGGATCCCCCCCTTGGCTTGGTTCTCCTGGCCTAAGGAGTGGAGTGAATCACATAGGTGTCATGTAGTGATTCACTTGATAGTATCCTTAGGCTTCCCCTTGAAGTAAGGTTGGACTTTTCCTTTAGGGAGTGTCTGAGCGATAATAATACCAATGTTGTGGTTGGGGTCTTTTTAGCTGTTGAAATTGGATTTTAACCTCATATATGGTCCATACGACTAGTATGATTATATGCTTTGGCATGAATACAGAATGTGATGTAATGTTCATATTCCATGAATTAATACATTACACTTTTTTCTGTGGAAAAAAAGAAAACACACACACACACACACACACACACATATATATATATATATATATATTCATATTCTACAGCCCAGAAAATGCAGAACTAATATATACCAGCATCCTCCTATTCCGCTGCCAATGCTGAAGTTGTTCACGCTGACTTTTCCATGGGCCCCCAATCTTAGAATCCGGAGAACATCCATCTATGTCCATTGACTCCCTTAAATTCTCATCATTTATAGGCTCATTTTCATGAAGAGTCGATAGGGTTGTACAGTCAAGAGGCTTGCAAAGACCAAAATCTGAGAGCTTCATATGACCATTTTTGTCTAAAAGAAGGTTATCTGGCTTGATATCCCTGCAGGCATGATAAAATGACATTAGATTAACAGCCAACTTGCCACGTCCACTAGACATGTAGCTTTTGCTCTTCAAAATGAAATACAGCAATTTAGTAGCAATATAGCATGAGATCAACTACAACCGAATTCATTTTTATTCTGATGCAGTAAGTTTCCAAGCTAGCTGATACCTGTGTATGTAATTATGTTTATGTATAGATTCTATAGCAAGTACACTCTGAGCAATGTAGAACCGAGCCACATCCTCCGCTAACGTGTCTTTTCTCATAAGAAGGGTCATCATATCACCTCCAGGCAAATACTCCATTATCAAATACAGATATTCGGAATCTTGGAAAGAATAATAGAGTTTCACAATACAATGACTGTCAACTTCTGCAAGTAAGTTCCTTTCTGCCCTAACATGCTCAACCTGTTAATAAGAAAAAAAAACATTAGACAGCAATAACAAAAACTTATATTACAAATAGAAAGCCTAAATCCAATAATTTTACCACAAAAAGAATATATAAGTATCATCTAGTTATATAGGAAATTTTATATCCTTGTAAATGGGCCAATTTCTCGATGCAAATCACAGCTATGAAATTCATTATTTCGTAGATAAATATTTCCATTATATTGGAATTAGATAACTTGTGAAAAGAACAAATTCTTGCGAATAAGAACCACCAACAGGTATAATATTTGTGGATTATTTTTTTCTATTTTTACATTTCTTTTAAGGTATAATCTATTTTCATTCTCATACTCGCTTATTTCTTTTATATCCCAACTATTCAAAAATTCTAAACATTTTAATCCAAATATCTAGGCTAATGGCAAAGTACCAAGTTCAATCTCCTGAGTTAACCGTAAAATTTGGCAATTGGGAAGGAAAAAAGGACCAATAGCTTTTCCAACCCCATAATAATTTGGTGAATATTTACCTAACTCTTCTCCAGAGTACTGAACTCCAAACCTTTACTGTAGCAGGAAATTTAGCAAGCTAAAAAGTATTCAACATGATGAGGATGTATCCTACATTGCTGATCCAGAATTAGAATAACTGGAGAAAGATTGACCTATAAGCAAAAAATCTTGGTATGTTTGAATATTTCATATTCTTTATGCTAGTTTGCCACAGGTAAGTTGTATGCAAGGAGTAAGTATAAACATCAGTACGACCTAGAGAATGAAAACACAAAGAAGAGAACCACTTTCTCATCAATAGCAATTTCCACAGAGAGGCAAAAGATTTGGTTAATCAAGGTCTTAAGGCTGGAAAAATAGAACCTTTTATCACAGAATGGGATTATAATAGTTGGCAGAGAGGACACCTTTAAGGACCTCCTTTGGCAGATTTGAAAGGCAAGAAATGGCAGACTATTTTAAAATTCTCCAGAAAACATCACTGAGGTCTGGAGGAATAAAAATACAAAAATTGGAAAAAATTGTTATCTGATATGTTAAATGTTCTGTCCAAAATAACACTGTTTTCATCTATTTAAAAAAAAGCAGTATATTAAAGACAACTAGATGGCATGGAAAGGTGTAAACAATATAAATACTTTGTATCAGCCAACACTATGGTCCAGTTTTTCGATCTTTTAGAGGGCTGCATTGTTGGTAGTGCCACCCACCCAAAGTTATGAGTTTGGAATGACAATGAGACAGAGTAATCAAGAAACAATCTTATGTGTGCATGTAATTTAATTAATTAAGAGAGGAAAGGAACAATCACAGCATCGTTCACAGTACGTAGGATTTACTGTGAAGCTCTTATTCAAAACATTGTCTATATATACAATAGGACTCCTCTACTCATCGTGATTACTATCAAAAAGGGAATCTCTTTAAAGTTTAAAACATAGAGGAACACATACCCGACGGTTGGGAAACAACCATTCACTTAACTAATCAACTAATCAGGCTTTCCTAACTACCACAGTAGTACCACTTAATGAAGACTTCCTAATTAAGACTTCACCATAAGCTCATGACATAACTCACAACCCACTTCATAACAAAGCATATGGTCACATTTTAATAACAAAATTCCAATATTCCACTGACCACATCTTTTCAAGGGTGCTTGGTATCGACTCTATCTATCTGTTCTGCTCTGAAATCGTTGTCAAAGAGCCGTTACAATCTTGTGTCTGCCGTTTGGTAGTATAGGTTTATTCCAGAACTCAAGAGATAAAGATCCCGATGCATTTGACAGTTAACCAAAGCTTACAAGGTTATAACAATTGGATATAAAGTCAAGAAGAAAATGCCACAACAGTCAACAAGTCATTCCGTCTCCATTTAATTAAAGGTGATGGTTAGAATATTAGGGGATTAAAAATTGTTTAACATATCGTTCGAAGAGCACTAGACAAAAGCAATTAATAAATGTCCAAATAAAAAAATATTATAATACGCTTATTATAAGTTGAAGCCGTGTGGGATTTTGAAGTGTTATATCATTCAACACTCCATACATCACTACTATCGGAAACCATAATAAGTGGATAATTAGTGTCCGGTGGTTAAAGCAATCAAGTCGTGAGCCTTATGTCAATATTATCAACTACCATATTGGAAAAATAAGAGAAATTAAAACATAAGTATTTTGAAAAAGTCAAAGAATCTTAGAAGTAAGAAGTAAGAATATTTTGAAGCCTAACAATTAAAAGATAATAATTGACACATATAATCGAAAATTTTGAAATAATTATAAGGTGATAAAGTTATTTCAAAATCCAAAAAGGTACATTATCATTATTTCTTAAATCCTATGTTGCATTGATTTTCAGAACGGCGGGGACGCGGGGACGCGTCCCCGATACGGCTGGAGTGCACCCCCAAATTTTTCAGGGGATGGCGGGTTGGGGACGGCAATAATAAATATATATATATATATATATATATATATATCAAAAAATATTAAAATTCACCATAAACATTTGTAGTTGCTTCAATCTTGTAAGCATATCAAGCTATACTATATAGTATTATGCACAGCCCTTACACTTGCCAATTCTGAAAAAGCTCGACAAATTTAAAAAAGGGTAGAGTGACATTTCATTATTGGATGCTAGAAAAGAGCAAAATGCAGTTTAGTTTTAGGAAACTTAAATAAGAAATGTCTCTATAGCAGTTTTTATTACTCATATTTCTTGTTAATGACGATTATGTTAAAACATAAACGGCATTCCCTTCTCAATGTGGCAAGGAGTCCATATTTTAAAAATGCATTCAAAAAGGCCATTGATTTTGGCAAGGGGTATGTTCCTCCTGGATCTGAGGCTTTAAGGACCACTTTGCTCAGCAAAACAAAGGACAGAGTAACAAACAAGTTGGAAGACATTTGACAGTCTTGGAAGCATACAGGTTGTACAATTTTGAGTGATGGTTGGTCAGACTTGTGTCATCGTCCATTGATCAATGTGTTGGTTTATTCCCCTGAAGGGGTATACTTTTTGAAAGCAGTTAATGCAATGGATGAAGTGAAGAAGCATTAATGCAATGGATGAAGTGAAGACATCAGAATTTATTTTCAGAATTGTGGATGAAGCAATTCAGGAGGTTGGGGAGGAAATGTTGTCTGCTATCGTTAGTGCCTCAAATTAGGCAGTGAAAATGATTGGTGGAGAAGCACAAAGATTTTGACCCTTTGTGCAACTCATTGCTTGGATTCTTCATGATTTAGCCAAATTTCTATGGGTCAATGAGACAATTCACATAGGAAAAATAATTGCAAATTTTGTCATGAACCATCATCTCACTTTGAGCATATACAAGAAAAAATGCAACTAGAGAGTTATTGAGGCCTTGTGATACAAGATTTGGTTATGACATTTATAGCCATATCTCTTACATATTACTCCGAAAAGAGTTGTTGAGGAAAAAACAAGCTTAAGAGCTATTATCTGCAATGTTGAGTGGGAGAGATCTCACCTTCAAAAGAATCGAAAATGAAAAGATGGAACAACAGTGCTCAATAGCTTTGGGAAATGGCAGACAAAAGTTTTAAAAACGTGCAATCCAATTGTTAATGCTCTGATGGTTGATGGCATTTCAAACCTTCATAGTTTTATTTGATGATATATTGATCTGCAAGGAAGCCATTGCAACTGCTTTTGATAACGTGGAAGCTAATTACCATGAGATATGGGAGGTAATTGATCTAAGATGGAAGATGATGCATAGCCCTTTACATTCAACATTGTGCTATTTGGACCCTAGATTGTTTGGAATATCAAGACATCATGATGAAGAGTCATGAGCGGATTTTATGAGACTATTGACAAGCTACTTCCAAATCCATCAATTGCATATTCAGTTAGATCTCAGCTCAGAGCATACAGATTACAAGAAGTGGTATTTGGAACCAAATCAACAAAGCATGATAGGACTAAAGTTGTTGGAACAATATGGTGGAAATTGTATGGATCAGGGGCCCCAGTTGAATTGCAAAATTTTGCAATTCGTGTCTTGAGCCAGGGATCAAGCGCATCAGCTTGTGAAAGGAATTTGAGTTCCTTTAGCCATATTCATTCCAAGAAAAGGAAATAGATTGTTATCCGGAAAAATTAGAAGATCTTGTTTATATTCGCAGTAACTTGCAGTTGGCTTTGAAGAATGTGGCCAAAGACTCATCCATTTTTTCTACTCCATGGCTTAGTCCTCGCTCTGCATGCACCGTAATACGGAGATGATCTGGCATTGAGGATAGATCCTCACCAGTGTCAATTCGGGCAAAGGATGATCGTTTATGGTTTTATCGCCTTCATCAGCTTCGATGATATAGAGCTTTTGATAACAAGTAGGCCACGGGAACATCAAGAATGAAACTTGTGTTCTTGTTCTAGTTTTCTTTTTGCATGCTCACTTTTGTAAAGCTTTTTAATGTTATGTTTATATCTTTAATGCTATGTTTCCAAACTTTCATGAACATGTTTAGCTGAACAAGACGATGTGTTTTAAAAATATATGTTTTCTGATTAATCATGTTGGTATGCTATTTTCATTTCTATCGGATGTAAGGATAAACTTATAAGCAGAGTATTGAATATTTTTTATTTTTCAAATTTTGTACTATAGAACTTAATGTCAATTTATCCTCAAAAATTTGATCGCTTAATTTTTATTAACTTCAAGTCACAACTCGAATACTTAACACTAACCGTGTGACTAAGACCATAAGGACTTTGAAATGTTGCACTTGTTTTTTTGACATGGAAACTTTGTTTGTTGTAACCTTGTTGCTGAAAATACAATATTTAAATCACCAGAAACCCAAATCAAAACCCATGTTTTGAGCTACAACTTTTACAACAGATTTAGATTCAATGCAATACAAAAATCATGGATGGGAAAAATGATCTTATTGTCCAATCATCAATTTCCATGATTGTCAAGACTGAAGATATATGCCCTGAATATCCCTAAAATCTGCCCAAAAAAATCCCTGAAATCTGCCTAGAACATCCTTGAAAAATGTTCGTAACGTCCCTGAAATCTGTCTGGAACGTCTTGGGGATGACGAACAAGTCCCCAATGAAGTCCCCGACAATTTGGGTAAGTTTCCTAAGGGTCCCTAAGTCCCCGGTACGCGGGAACGACGGGTACACAGGTTTTTTTGGGGGGGACGGGTCCCCATGCAACATAGCTTAAATCAAAGTCACAAGTGAATAAGAGAAGCTATATATATATATATATATATATATAAAGAAAGGAAAGAAGGGACAAAAAAAATGGATCTTAACATAAGAGAAGGTTTACGCATCTATGATTTTCAACATCTATTTTGGAAATACTAAAAATCAAAGGAATTGTTCAAGGAAAAAATATCAATGTCATGATTTGTCCGTACAAGAAGGAAAATTACATCAATATTGATATTGCGAACCAATTACCAATTTTAAAGTCAAATATAATCGAAAAGAACTTTGGAAAGACACAAATTCAGAATTTACTAGTAACAATTGACAGTTATAAATACATATCCGAATTCGATGTTACAAAAATGACTAAACCTGATGTTGGTATAATTCTTGGTTTAACCTCGCTAGAAACGCTAGGTACTTTCATCTTAAATGTGGAAAAAAAGTTTTTGACATTTTCTTATAAGAAGAAAATCACATTCCAGGACATTATAATAAAGTCAGTTTCAAAAGATCCATCATCAGAGGATCTAAAAGACGTATCAAAAGTGATCCTTCAAATAACCATAAGTCAGTATAAAAGTTGCAGTATCGACAGAAAGAATGTGACAAGATCATCATTGAAAAAGACGAAAAGATTTTTCTCCTAAGAATAATCAGAGACTAACTATTTGCAAAAATCATGAAGTCCAAGGAGAAGAAGCGGTATTTTTAAAAGTTAGAACAAGAAAATTAGGACCTCGGAAAGAAATTATCGGAAAAAGATGAAGAAACCTTGCATTTAAAGAACCTTAATAAAAAATTATTAGAACAAATAAGAATGTTGAAAGAGGAAGAATTTGAGTAGGAAGACAAGAAGAAGGTCGACAAATCAGATAAAGAAGAAAACTCACAAGGATCATAATCAAAGTTTACTCACACACATTACGAAATTAAAGAGTGGTAAGAAGTCACTACAGAACAAGTTAGATCAACTTATCAATAAGGAATCATTGGTTGATAAAGAGACAGGGACTGAATCTATGGAACTAGAGAAGTCTTCTGTAAAAATCTCAATTGTGGATAAAGGAATTAATACAGACCCAGTCAACCTTACAACTCGAAGGATGCAAATCCAGCGGATGTAAAGAGGTCTTCACATGTCGAAATAGAAACAATCCAGGGCTATGAAGAAGACTCAATTCCAAAAGTTAATCAAGAAAAAGCTACAAGTATACGAAGTAAAGATCAAGTTGCAAGGATGCCTTATCAACATCCTAATCACAAAAGTCGATACTTCAACCAATCAATGTATCAACAGAAACAAATGATCGATATGTTGAAGAATATTACTTCCACTACAAGTGGTGTTCAAAGCAGAAGCTATCATGGGAGTCGAAATACATAAAGTTTTCTCCAAGAACCCTATAAAAACCCAATTTCGCAGAAGATGGAATTAGAGTGGGCAAACTCTTTTACAATTCAACAGTTTTGCTCAGTGATTAGAAGATCCTATCGTCTCAAGTCCTCGATGATCACTAACTCAAGAATGAAGAATCAAGAGACAATATTACAAGCCAGAGCAAGAGATAAGTGTATGCTTTGAGGACAAAGCATTTTAAGGGTAAGGCAATGTTATGAACATAAATAACATTATACATACATATAAATAATAAGAATAAGAATACTAATTAATACATAATGAAGAGGCATGACATCCTAATCAAAGGACGCATCTCTCACTTAAAGGGCACCCCTGCGTGGGTATATAAATAGCCTCATTCTCAATTGTAATCATCTCATCATCATCAATTTATATTTTATACATTCTTTTATATTTACAGTCCTATATGGATTATTGTGTTATATTCCAACTATTTTTGATATTTCTTGTGTGAGCGAACTTTTGTTCGTCTCAGATGTCTATCCTTCTCAAGATGTCTCTTCAATGGTCACAATTGAAACCACAATCTGCATTTTCTTCAACATCAAATGATTGGGATCATGATCAGTTCTCTTTTGTAATAACCCTTGCCTTACAGCTGATATATTTTATGTGTTTTCTTGGTTCACAACTTTGTCAAACAGTTCACAACACTGGCTCTGATACCACTGTAATGTCCCTCCTTATGGCTGTTATAAATTTTCACTTACTGCCGTAATGTTCTAACGATAATTTGGTCTAGGATTTCCGTCAAACAGATTACTAACAACCCTATAATGCCTCTTTATTGACTGTTGATATGTTTTCTCATTTGTTTATATGCTTGTATGCCCTTACTTGGCTGGTGACTTTCGTCAAACAGTTCATTATCATGCCCAATACCCATTGCAAATTCCCCCTCTTACTGCTTGTTATAGTCTTAAGGTGATTTTATGATTCACTGCTTTTGTCAAACACTTAGGATGTAGGTTCCAATCCACGGTATAGTGCCTCTTATTGTTGTTGTTATGATAGTGATATGGTTTCTTGTTTTGTTTGTGATGTATGCAATAGATTTTGTAAGCCAAATAGAACTTAGTTGTATGCAATATACAAATATTAGCAGGAGTATAAATGAACAATAACTCAAACAACAATAATAACAGGAAGGAACATATCAGATCTGCCCCTGTTTATTATTATTCTAAATCTGAACTATTACACAGCAAATAACTCACAAAATTGGTCTTGAAGTGCACTTTCAATGGATAGTGAGAATGGCTGGAAATAGAGGTGAGAAATATGTTTTGTGGCTGCTGGAAACCTTGAACAGCTTTCCAAAATAACATCCCAAGCCCTCACAATCTGCTGTCCATAAGAAAATCAGCCTCTCCCACAAATAACTCGGCCACTACAGCTAGTAACTCGGACTCTTCAAGAAAAGACGACCCTCTGAGAAGAGATACGGTCCCTGCAAGATGGAATTACCTTCCTCACAAAAGATACTGCCTGCATAAAGTAGATTCGGCTTCCCACCAGAAGAAGATACGGCCTCCCAAGAGAAATACGGCTTGCTTAAGACAATAGCACCCCCCATACAAGGGAAACTCAGTTCTTGCCAAGAGAGAATCGGCCTGCTCAAGCAAATTCGGCCTCTACAAATAAACTCGGCCTCCACTAAGGTAATATGACCTCAAGGAATAGAAATCGGCCTCCTCTATAAGACATATGGTTTCTATGAAACCCCAACTGCTGCAGAAGATGAAACAAACCCCTCAACAATGGAAACCAAGTGGAAAATCTGAATGATTTTCCCCACCAATGGCTAGGGTGGAATCTTTCACCACCGAAACCTGATCAGCTCAGGTGGAATCTTTCACCATTGAAACCAATCCAAACAAGGGTTTCACTCCAAACCCCAAAAAGCTCCAAGAGCTCTCTAAATCAATATCAAAATATGTTGAGTTTTCAATAAGCTAGGATTAAGCATGAAGTTCATTCCATTTTAGCATTTTACTTAAACCATAAACAATTTGTTGCAGCAACCAAGATCACAAGAAGAAACACCATGCACAAGTACACAAGAAGTATCCTAGGAAACCTTTCTCAACAAGGGAAGAAAACCCAGCCAATCCTTTTCTATATTCTTCAAGAAAAAGACCTCCACCACCATAAACACCTAGTACACAAAAGGGTGCTCACAAACCCTAGAAACCTAGCACCCAAGAGAGGTGTGCACTTTTCCCAAGAACAAGTGTTTGCTGAAATTTCCAAACTCACACTTGTGATATGATTCCTCAATGGGGAATTTACCTTTATTTATATTAGACTAAACCTGTCAACAGAAGTGTCTATTGGCACAACAGGGCCGACCTCAATAACTTATAATATAATTAATAATTACCATATTAAGTATCTTTTACATTGACGTGGGGCGGACTTGTACCCTTTACATTACAAATAAGGTTACGAGTAAGTCTGACTCTTGAACAATATAGCAAGGGATCTTATACACCCATTAGTGCTCAGCCACTAGGGGCACATCCATATGTGCTCAGCCACAGGGATGTCCACATCTCTATCTCAGTGTGTCTCACAGAAGAACCACACTCACTAGTGCTCAGCCACTAGGATCATGTTCACCTGTGCTCATCCACATGCACATCCAACTCAGTAGATCTTCTTTCTCACTGCGTTACACAGGAGAGTCATCTGGAGTTCATCATCTCAACTCTGCTCAGAGGAGGCTAATACATCGTTTCATCTCTGTCTCAAAACGATGCACCCAGCTCATGGGCTTTTCCACACGTTTACATGTGTTCAGCCACAGCCACAGCCACATCCAACTCAGTAGATTGTCTTTCTCACTGCGTTATACAGGAGAATCATCTGGAGTTCATCTCAACTCTCGGCAAGGAGGAGGCCAGCACAACGTTCCAATTCTGTCTCAAACAAGAACCACACACCCAACTCAAGGGCTATCTCTTAGGTCTGTGTCCTGGAGGATGTCTCACGCAGCTGTAATCATCAACATAATGAGAGAATGAACTCTCATTGTACTTTTATACCATTTTCCTCTTTTCCCTTCAAGTGACTTTTTAATTGATTCTTAGTATTTCCTCCAAAATCACTTTATTAATTTATTAAGCTTTTTTATTCCCAAAAAGTGATTTATTTGACTTTAAAGCATTTTTGGGTGTTAGTTTTTGAAATAGCTCGGACGGGTATTTCTGCATTGGCGGTGCCTAGCATGCATAGGTGTCTGAGAGACACTCTCTAGATAGTAACTTTATAAAGTGCTTTTATAAATTGTCTTTTATATTTAATGACTTAAAGTAACTTTTTATAAAGTTGAGTGACTTAAGTGATTTAAGTCATCTCAACGAGAGATTAAGTCACGATTGTTGATCTCATAGGGGCAAGATCTAATCTTGACCGTTGGAGATCTAGGGTTAGGATTTTAGTCATTAAAGGAATTATAAAAAGAGATCTAAAAAGAGTGAGAGGCACACACTAAGAGAGTGAGGAGATCTCACTGAGTGGGTGAAGAGTGTTCATCCAAGTGTGTGTGGGCAGGGCCAAGGATAGGTGCAAAGGGGTAGCGAGGGAGATAGCAACCAGTTGCTAGGCTATCGCTGCATTGTAATCCTATTAAGGGCCATTATCCCAGGAAGGGAGCCCAAGCTTAATAAAAGAAGATTTGGTTTTCCCGCAAGGGTTTTTCTAGGGGTGTTTACCCAAATATCTTGTGCAATGTGTGATTGGTTTCTATTTTTATGCTTCCACTAAAATTTTCATTGTGCTTTAATTCAATAAATGTGTCTTATTCGGAATTAACTGTCGTGTGCTAGGTTAAGGAAAATCCACATGGTATCAGGGCAGAGACTCTAAGGAAGCCAGGTTGCACGAGATTATTTTGCAGGGGAAAATTTTTATTTGCTTGTGAGTTTGTGCAGGCTACAGGGTAAACGTGCAATCAAAAAAGGGGAGAAAGAGGAGTTGTACGAATCCATACAACAACGCACGGACGTCGTCCTATAGTGTCGTCGTACAACATGCAGACCGACTGAGTAAAGCTAAGAAAGCGGTCGAGGTTGCAACGGGCACAGCAATGGTGGTGGTTTGACGATAGGTTAGGAGTTGTCGCACGAACGAGTTTGCGAAGAGCTAGTTGGTTGGGAGGATCCACGTAGGCTGCAGAGCTGGAGGTGACAGTCGCACATAGAAGTCGGGTTGCTGAAGTAAGTCGTGAAGTTGGACAGCAACTGTAGGCCGGCTGGTGAAAGTTGGGCACAGGGGCGGCAGAAGGAACTGCGTGGAAGCGAATCAACAATTGAGAAGAGTGGATCAGACGTGGGCAGAGCAGACAAAGGTAGCAGTCAGGCCAAGTACGCGACAGCTGCCAACAAGAAAAAGCAATTGAATGAAGGTTGTGTGCAACTGAGCAGAAAAGGATTGGGCAGATGAGTTGGGCGGATAGGAGATCTGCAAGGTGAGATAAGCCACTAGAGGAGCACGCAGAGGCTGGGATTTGTCCGCCAACAGGTAGAGGACCCGTGGGCAAAGAAAAGAAGTTGCACCAGCAGAATGTGTGACGACTAGGAATCGCACTAGAGATGGTGCGTAGGGCCGTCGAGGATTTAGTAGAAGAGTCACCAGCGTGAGATTGACGTTGTACGGCAAAGAGATTGGCAACAAGGAAGACGGGCTAGAGCGTTGGAAGAGTCACCACAAAGAGATTTGATGGTTGGTGTGTTAAGCAACCACGTGGATAGCCAGAGCGGGGGTCCATGAGAAACAGTCGCCGACAGGAGTTGAGATCGTCGGCAGCAGGGCAACCAAATAGGACGGAGGAGCCACCCAGCAGCACTAGGAAGGCGTAGAGGGGTCGAGACAGCCCCAGGCAGCAGGAAGAACGCCCAGACAGCCTCCGGGCTGCCCAAAAAAAAACCCGAGCAACCTCGAGCAGGGATCCAGGGAGCGGGCAGGTCAAATCTTTGAGTTTTTCAATAGGTTGTCAAGATGGCAGCATCAAGATTGAGGTTTGGGGATGGGCTATGGACAATGGCTCATCTCGCCATATGACAAGAATGAGGTCGATGTTCCTTAGAGTTTCAAAGAAAGACTCAAACTATTATGTGAAGAGTGGGATGCATACCAGGCATGCAATGAACGGAGTTGGAAACATGGTCTTCCGGCTAGAGTCGGGAGTTTCTCTGAAGGTCGCAAGAGTGATGTACGTCCCAGGACTGAAGGTAAATTTTCTCTCAGTATCAGCCTTGGAGGACATGGGATGTGCAGTTACGTTCGAGGATGGACAGGAACCCATACATTCAGAGGGAGCAGATACACAGGATGCAGCAGTGAGGCTTGGCATCACGAAGGGTAAGATGTACAGGGTGTTGGGACATCCTGTAGTGGGGTCCAAGGGGATAGTGGATCGTAGATCAGTGTCAGAGACCGAGTCTGGTGAACTAGTGGCTCCATCCAAGACTGTCAATATTGTCAGCTGGTATGACATGACATTGATGGATGAGGAGAACTGGTTACCAGATCATAGTGCAGCAAAGGTAGCAGGAGGGTCTTCCAGTTCAGAGGGAGCATCTACAGCAGCATCAAATCTGATGGGGTGAGAGATTGATCTAGGAGGAGGTTCTTCCAGAAGTACCTTCCTCGCTAAGAGGGAGTGTTAGTTTTTGAGGTAGCTCAGATAGGTACTTCTGCATTGGCGGTGCTTAGCATGTGGAGGTGTCCGAGCGACACTCTCTAGATAGTAACTTTATAAAGTGTTTATAAAGTGCCTTTCATATTTAATGACTTAAAGTGACTTAAGTGATTTAAGTAATCCCAATGAGAGATTAAGTCACGATTGTTGATCTCATAGGGGCAAGATCTAATCTTGACTATTGGAGATCTAGGGTTAGGGTTTTAGTCATTAAAGGAATTATAAAAGGAGATCTAAGGAGAGTGAGAGGCACACACTGAGAGAGTGAGGAGATCTCATTGAGTGGGTGAAGAAATTTCATCCGAATGTGAGTGGGCAGGGCCGAGGATAGGTGCAAAGGGACAGCGAGGGAGATAGCAACCAGGTGGGCTAGGCTATCGCTGCATTATAATCCTCTAAAAGGCCATTAATCCAAGAAGGGAGCCCAAGCTTAATAAAAGAAGATATGGTTTTCCTGCAAGGGTTTTTCCAGGGGTGTCTACCCGAATATCTTGTGCAATGTGCGATTGGTTTCTATTTTTAGGCTTCCGCTGAATTTTTCGTTGAGTAACCTACTTGTGCTTTAATACAATAAATGTGTTTTATTTGAAATTAATTGGCGTGTGTTGGGTTAAGGAAAATCAACACTGGGCACTGAAAGTCAACTTTTTATCATCTCAACATTTAGAGCTCTTCATCCTGGTTCCAACAAGATATCACACCAAGGTACCCCTCTTAGATAATTTATTAAAATGACAACCTTAGAACAATCCATTAAATAATGCTCATTAATACCCCCAAATTACTAGAAAGGTCAAAATGCATCCAAAATCGAAACCTAAGTGCCCAGGTGTGATCCTGATGATGAAAGATGACAAGTGGACCTCTAAAAGCATCATATAACTCCTCTAAACCCCATGTGCTCGCTGGTAACATCAAATCGCCCCTCTGATCAAGCTGACACAAGCCCATAAAGTCATCTCCAACTGTATAGCAAGGTAACCCAAAAATGGGAACATTACATCTTCCTCTAAAGTCTCATACACGTGTCCTTTATCAGTTGAAGAAATCAAGCATCAGATAAAAGAGAGAAGCAATAATAATAAATGAGATAACAGGAAAAAGAAAAGAAATCAAAGATCAATGGTGCATGAACTACAAGTGTGAGGGACCAGAATTACAATGCCCAAACAAGTATTTTTATCACATATGTAGTCTTCATGATCACAATACCTGACAATATAGATATAATGCTCAGAATAGACAAGATAAAATAATATTTTCATCTAAGAGGGGGCAAACAAAAAAATGGTCGCAAACCATCAACTAAAAGAGAGAAGCAATAATGAACAAGATAACAGGAAAAAGAAAAGAAACAAAAGATCAATGGCGCGTGACTACAAGAGTGAGGGACCAATTACAATGCCCAAACAAGTATTTTTATCACATACGTAGTGTTGATGATCACAACACCTGACAACACAGATACAATGTGCAGAATAGAAAGATAAAATAATATTTTCATCGAAGAGGGGTCAAACAAAAAATGGTAGAAACAATAATAGTAAAGAAACAACAGTAATGGAGGGTGTAAACTGCATCAGAAATCAGTGAAAAAGCATGATAAAAGAAGGCCAATGGTGCAATGCTTTTGGTGCAGTAAATGGGAACACTATGTAAGGACTGCACTGAAGCCCAACCCAAGAAGATGTTTTATGTCAGTTCTGTGGGCCTGGCAATCATGATGATGATCAGTGTCTCATACATATAAAAATTAAATTTTGTTGAGCCCTATGCAGTGTAGACCAAGCTACAAGCAAAGAAGGTACAATGCCCATGTTCGAAAACAGAGAAAATCTGAATAGCAGAGTCTAAGGAAATAATCAAAGAATTGCATGTAGTGACAGACTAGAATAGAATAGAAATTTATTAAACCATCCAAGAAGCCAAATAACCAATGGGACAAAGATGCTTACTCACGAAGCTATCTTTCTAGGCAGTGCTAAAACCATTTAACTATGTCAGTCTGCACTAAAAAGATTGCAACAAAGAACAGGAAAAAAAAAGAAAGAGCTGACAAAGCATTGGATTCATCCAACAATCATGGTACAAAGAAGTATGGACTCGTCTGGATTCTGGATACCGCCTCCTTTGCCCAGCTCTGGTCATTGCCTACTCTCCCTTTGCTGATCTCTGAATCTTATATCTAGGCCTCATCATTCTTGCCACCATGCTCGCCGTAATCCCTATTGTTTCTCCTTGAAGCCTCTTCCCTGCTGATGACTTTAGTTGTCAACCCTTCTATTATGTGTGTGAGCTTCACAAAACATCAAGATATGTTGCTCCATGTCTACCTCGTCCTTCCTACAAATATGGCATGTTCTGTCCTCCCTAACTTCCTTCGACTATACCCTTCCCCATGTCTCACACCTTGGTATATGAGAGTTGGTCCTTAGTTGAGCTATTAGCTACTTTTCTCATAAAGGGATGTTGTGTTTCAATTAGCCTTAAGCCCTAATCTCTACTAGTGTATTGAATTGTTCTATACAGTATATTTGTTTTCACTTGGCATGTTTCCTCCAATTTTGCTACCCTGTAACAATCTTGTAAGTCTGTTCTCGACTATTTCACAGCTTGCCTCTCCTGCATCCCACTCCTTCAGCGATCTCTTACATTGTCGATTCCATGTGTTCTATCTTTTCTTCAGCTGTTCTGGGTGACCTTTTTCTGGCATCTAGTCGCTATCCATGGATGCCACCCTTTGCTTGTACAAAATCAGAATTCTAGGTACGTTCATCTCTATGGGATAAAGGCATGCTTAGGCAACCAAAATCTCATGGGGAGTGTTGATTTTCACCCTCAAGATGCATGTCATCAAGTTCTTATGCACCCTTTCCAGATAATTCCAACAAGCCAAGGTTGTACTAGGTCCCCGTACCTCACAACCATAGAGGAGAACTGCTGTAATGAGTGCCTAGAATAGAGAACATGACATTTCCCAGACCCATATTTACGTTGTTTTCCATCTGTTCTGCAGTGAAAAGAGAGCTTTCCAACACGCTTGAAGACTTTTTCTCATGCACAAACCCTATCTCAGCCTTTTATTAAATTTTAGCCATAGATATTTGTAATTTTGAGTAACTTCTATATGTTCCACTCCTAAAATTACCAAGAATTGATTTGGATTTCATTTGAGAAAGAAAAGTATTAAATTCCTCAGTACCTGGTAACAGTCCTAGCCTGATTTCTAACATACCTACTTAGGAAAAACAGAAAACTGAAATCTCTATCAAAACTACAACTTGATTTTTACTAGGTACTGAAACACATCAAACTAAAGAAAGTTTCGGCAAGTACACAGATCTGAAACACAAATCACATCACTGTTCATTAATCTTGAAAACAGAAAATACACGAAAGATTCAAACTCTACCCTTCACTCACTGCTTCCGACTCTGAAAAACTGAATGAATAAAAACCTATACCCCTGCTTTCTCCTTTATAGACTTGAAGGTACAATGAATCTAGACACATGCACAATAGTGCCTTACCTAGAAATATTAAACCCTAACCCTAAAGCACCTTCCTTGCATAGGTAGATGAGGCTAAGTGAAGCGCAACTCTACTGGAGATGAACTAAACCATGCATCCTCCTAGAGATCTGTGTTCTAACTCAGACTGGAATCCACGTGCATGAGCACCTTCCTTAACTAGAAAACTTTGCCCTCTAATTGTGCATGCAAATACTAACTAAAGCAAAACCAAAAATACCACTGAACTGCTAAATAAAAGGCATCTAAATTAGAACTAAACTGAGGATCTATGTTCCAGGAAACGTGCCCCCCCCCCTCCTCGTAATAGCCACATTTCCGTACCAAAACGCATAAACACGCCTGAAAAGCGCTTCAAATGGTACGAAACTGTTTCATGTTTAGGAAACGCATTTCAAGCACATTTCAATGTCTGTACAGCACCCTTTAAAAAGCACCTTTTGTCCTGGGACACACAAAAAATAATTTTTAATGCTTAAAAATTATTTTTTTTATTAGTCAAGTTTTAATTGTAATTTAATGAGACCAAAAAACGAACCAAAAACCCCTTGCGACCCCCCCCCCCCTGCGACCAGAACAACTTACAGCGCATGGGGCTAATAGTGCAAAGAATGTAACACATACCCGACAGTTATTTAGTGTTCTCTACGAGAATATTTCCAGCTCATCTACATAGGGAGGTGAAGATAAGATAATTTTATTAATGTCCCACAAATGACCACATCAGCTTTGGATGAGAGGAGCACCATGAATCCAGTTAGATGGTGGATTTGTCATGGAGCAAATGGTGTACATCTAAAAAGCCTTGCCATTCATATTCTTTCACCAGTGGCAAGCTCTTCATCAACACAAAGAAATTGGAGCACCTAAAGTTTTATTCATTCAGTAAAGCGCAACAGGTTGGGTTTGCAAAAGGCTGAGGATCTTGTTTCTATGCATTACAACCTTCGCCTTGCATCTCATTGGGGTCCATAATATAGAGTGGGCCTTCTAAAGAATGGGATGTGGATCCAGAATTCCCCGACTTGGACATATCCCTCTCTGAACTGAATCTGAAGGAACCTAGAAGTGGAATTGGAAATACTTCTACCAACCCACATTCCACTATTGAACGAGCATCTTGTTCTATTTTCCATTATGGATATGAAGATGAGGATGAGGACTATTAGGCTTTACTAGCTTAGCCCATGTTTTATTTCTATGTTCATTGTTCATAGTTCATACATGTAGCATTGTAGCCTCAAGGCTCATATATAAAGGCTAATTTTGGATATATAGCCTCATTTACAAATAATAAATGTTGTTTTTGGATATTACTGCTTGAATTATGTATCACTTGTCCAATGTCTTTATGTTTTTCATTTAAATGTTCTTGCTCATTTATTCATGAATCTATATTCTGAATCATAATGTTAAAAGTTAAAACTTAAATGCTTTCTTTCAAAGTTTCAATATAATTTTCTAAAATGACACATTAGAAAATGGAAACATAGTTCATATATATATATATATCGCATTTCCCCATTTCCTAATTTTTTAGGGGTTACGTTTCCATCATATTTCCGTTTCAGATCCACATTTTCATTTCCTCGTATCATGCAACTTAATTGAGGATAGCGCACGCATGCCTTTATGTCTCTCTTCTTCATAAATGCCCCTACGCCCTCATTACTATTGTACGGAATTGCTGAAGAAAGGTTGTGTTACCGCCTAAACTAGCATATAAGTGGAAAAATCCCAATCCACAGATGCAACCTTGGTGCAACAAATAGGAGTTGTATAATTGTCACCTCGATACAACTTCCTCTTCACTTTTTGGCTAGCTCTCTATGTTAAAATATTGTAACTGCAAAAAGTATTCTATTTATTATTGAGTTATTATTAATTAGATCAATTCCCTTTTGTAGATTGATCATGTCGGGCTTTGTAAATGACCAAATCCCCTTTTGTGGATTGGCCAAACCCTAATTATATCATGCAAATTAAGAAGTCGGCCCCAGGCCTAATTAAAGTGGTATTAACCACTAAGTGAAGAAGTCAGCCATGCCCAGTGAAGAGACACCTCCCTAGCACCTACCAGCTAATATAAATAAGAGAGGCTAGCGCCTTATTCATTCACTCACTCATTCCACTCAACAAGTGCGCAAGTTTGGAGATAGCTGCAATGGGGAGAAGAAGGAAGAGAGAGGCGCATTGCTTAGTGTTGGATATTCTTTGTTTTGGTTTATTGTCTTGGAACTGTATTGGCTATCTATATTAAGGAAGTTTTTGCTGGGTTTTCTCCCCCGTGAGGGTTTCCCAGGATAAATGTTGTGTATCTTGTGATTGTGTTTCTCTCAATGATCCTACCTATGCTATTGTTATCTAGTAAATTGAAAAGAAACTTAATAGTTGCTCTAAAATTAACATGGTATCAGAGCTAAGTTGATGAGAGCACCTTTCACTGGATAAGCAAAAACGTCACTGTTGTCGTACAAGAAAATTAGGGCTTTTCATTGAAGAAAAATTTCAACCTACAACTTATCAAGGAAGTGCGCCCTAGCCTAGCGAACTCATTGGCAGCTTGAGCACACTTTTCTAATGGACAGAACTCCCGAAAAGTGAAACCCTAGTTTTCATTGGTACCAGAAAACCAGGAAACCAGAACCAGTACCAGAAGTACCAATCCAGAATTGCGCAAGCTCTGTTTCAGGGGGTAAAAGTTGGATTTTCATAAAACTGACTGCACTAGACTACTCACCTCAGCCAAGCGCACCTCCTGGTAAGTTCAGATCTAAATTCTAATCACTTTCATTTTTTGGTCATTTTCCCAGCTTCAAGTCAAGATGTCTGCAAGCACCAAACTTGTTGACAAGTTAGAAGGTGTGGATAACTTCCTTTCCTGGAAGTATAGGATTGCACTCATTCTTGAAGAGAATGACCTAGCAAGATTAATTAAAGAAAATGTACCAAAACCCGTAGATGCTACAGCTAAAGCAAAGTACCAGAAGGACATGGTTAGGGCCAAAAGAATCATTGCACACTCTATCAAAGATCTCCCTCAAGTGGCATATAAAGATACCCCAAAAGAAATGTTTGATGCCCTAACCAGATTGTATGAAGGAAAAAACAGAAACCGGAAGATGAACTTGAGAACTCAAATCAAGAATACAAAGATGCAGAAAGGAGAAATAGTTCATGAATATTTCTCTATAATCTCTCAATTCAAGGAACAGCTAGAAGGAATTGGAGATACCCTAGATGAAGATGAACTCATAATGACAGCTCTTAATGGTCTCACAAGACCATGGGATGCATTCATCCAAACCATTTGCACCAGAATGGAAAAACTACAATTTGACAGTCTTTGGGAAGAATGTGTTCAAGAAGAAACAAGAGTATCTAACCAAGAAGCAGTACTATTAAGGGATGACGATCAAGCTCTAGCTACTCATACTAAAGGAGGAAAGAGAAGGCCTCACTTCAAGAAAGAGACCCACCGACATAAGGAGTCTCACTCCCCAAATAAATTCATCCATAAAGAATCTCACCCTCCAAAGAGATTCCAGAAGTTTCAGAAAGCTCAAAGAAGAGAAAAGGATTTCTCATCCTACCAATGTTACCATTGTGACAAGATGGGACATATTGCTAAGAATTGTCCAGCTAGAAGAGAAGAATACAAGAAGAGGAACAAAAGGCACCATGCCCATACAATTGAAGATGAAAAGTCACCCACAAAGATGATTAAAGAAAAGATTGAAGACTATCTCTTAATCTATGCCCTCTCCGGATCAGTGTCACCTAGTGAGGATACGTGGCTCATAGATAGTGTTGCTTCCAAGCACATGACAGGTCAGAGAGACATTCTCTCTAGCCTTATAGAAAAGAACTTTCCCCAAAAAGTTACACTTGGAGATGATTACAAGCACCCCATCAAAGGAGCAGGTGAGTCCAATTATAAATTTGATTAAGGGACACCAATGAAGATGAAGGATGTACTATATGTACCAGGTTTGACGAAGAACTTGCTTTCTATCTCATCTTTAGATAAGAAAGGCTTCAAGGTTGCATTCATAGATGGTGAAGTCTTCATGTGGCCTAAAGGAAAAACCATAGAAGATGCAATCGTTATTGGAACAGAGGAAGGTGGCTTGTATAAATTAAAAGGTCAGCCTTGATTCACTCCACTGAGAGTCCATGTGAACTTTGGCATAAAAGACTAGCTCACATCAACTACAAGGCCTTACCATATGTGAGCAAGGCAGTTACAAGTCTACCGGATTTGAAGATTGATCATGAAGGTGTGTGCAAGGGATGTGCACAAGGAAAGAACATTAAGAATCCTTTCCCGAAGAGCGATAGTAAAGTAGGAGGAGTCTTGGAGCTCATCCACTCAAATGTATGTGGCCCAATGCCATCCACCTCTCTTAGTGGGTATGTATACTATGTATCATTTATTGATGACTATTCTCGCAAGACTTGGGTTTACTTCTTGAAAATAAAAGATGAAGTGTTTGGGAAATTCAAGGAATTCAAAGCCTTGATAGAGAATCTTGCTAAAAGAAAAATCAAGATACTCAGGTCAAATAATGGAGAGAATACACCTAAAAAGAATTTGTAAGCTTTTGAAGAGATGTCGGGATTAAGAGGTAGCTCACCACTCCCTACAATCCTCAACAAAATGGTGTAGCAGAAAGAAAGAACAGAACTATAAGGAAGCAGCGAAGACTATGATCCATGATCAAGATCTTCCAATGAACTTATGGGAAAAAGCAGCAAGAACAACAGTGTATGTACAAAACAGATTATCCCATAGTGCACTTGGGTTCAAAACCCCCGAAGAAATGTTCTCCGGAAAGAAGCCAGAAGTAAGCCATCTCAAAATAGTTGGTTGTCCAGTGTTTGTACACATTCTGAAAGAAAAGAGAACCAAGATGGACCCTTCAGGAAAGAAGGGAATATTTGTTGGATACTGTGAGGTCTCTAAGGCCTTCAGAATTTACATTCCAAGTTACCATCATATTGAGATCAGCAGAGATGTAACCTTTGATGAAGATGCAGCACTCAAGAAATCAAGGAGATGCCAGCTTGAAGAAGTATATGAAGAACCTGTAGCTCCCAGAGTTGCAGAACCAGTGAGAGAAGCCACAGTCTCCCCCGATGATGAGATTCATGAAGATCATGATACGATCTATCTCAAGAACCTCCCCAGATGATGATCTCTCACAAGAGAAAACCAGCTTGGGCAAGGGAACTTATTCAAGATGGAGAGAAGTATGGTGCCCCCGAAGCAACCATGAGACAAGTTAAGAAACCTAAGCCATTCTCTAGTTACATGGCTTTGATGTGTGATCTCATAGAGAAGGAGCCTACTTGCTTTGAAGAAGCCATTCAAAAGAAAGAATGGGCAGATGCCATGATAGAAGAATAGCAATCCATTATAAAGAATGATGTATGGGAAATAGTTGAGCAAAGATGTGGTATCTTCCAAATGGCTATCCAAGATAAAACATGTTGTTGATGGAAATATTGAGAAATATAAAGCAAGGTTTGTTGCTCGTGGCTTTTCTCAAAAGGAAGGCATTGACTATGAACAGACGTTTGCTCCCGTAGAAAGATACAATTCTATCAGAACCATCATAGCCCTTGCAGCTAAGATGAAGTAGAAGTTACACCAGATGGATGTGAAAACAACCTTCTTGAATGGTGTCATTGAAGAAGAAGTGTATATAAAACAACCTCGCGGGTTTGAAGTTGAAAACAGAAAGACACATGTCTGCAGGTTGAAGATGGTTTTGTACGGATTGAAGCAAGCTCCTAGAGCTTGGTATGGAAGAATTGACAGCTTCCTAACGAGCTTGGGCTTTACCAAGAGTAAAGTTGATTCTAACATTTCCTTCAAGGTTATGAACGATGAGCCTATTATATTGCTTCTATATGTGGATGACTTATTCTTAACCGAAGAAGAAAAGCTCGTCACTGATTGTGAGAAGAAGCTCGTTGCAGAATTTGAGATGAAAGACCTAGGCCTAATGCACTATTTCTTAAGTCTTGAGGTTTGGCAGAGCCCAAAGAAGATCTTCCTTAACCAAGGGAAGTATGCAGTTGAAATACTGAAGAGGTTTGATATGTTGGAGTGTAGATCCATGAATACACCCATGGAAACAAAGTTGAAGCTCTCGGTTGATACTTAGTCAAAATTGATTGATGCTACGCTATACAGACAAATCATTGGATCGTTGATGTATCTGACAAACACCGGGCCAGATATATGTTTTGTTATGAACACCTTGAATTAGTATCTGGTAGAGCCCAGACGTGTTCACATTGTTGTTGCAAAACATGTGATGAGATACCTTAAGGGTACGTTGGACTTTGGTCTTTGCTACAATGGAGATCAAGATTTCAGCCTAATTGGTTATACCGATTCAAATTGGGCTAGAAGTGTTTCTGACAGAAAGAGCACTTCAGGATGTTGTTTTAGTTTGGGGTCGACCATGACTTCATGGTAGAGTAGGAAGCAATCTAGTATTGCTCTCGGCACAGCAGAAGCGGAATACATTGTTGCATGTTCCGCCAGTTGTGAAGCCATATGGCGACGGAACTTGTTGACAAGTCTATTTGATCTGGAGATGGAAGCAACTGTGATTCTATGTGATAACCATAGTTGCATAAAGATGACAGAGAACCCTGTGTTCCATGACAAGTCGAAGCACATGGAAATCCGGTATCACTACATTCATGATATGGTGCAGAGGGGAGCCATAAAGCTCCAATATGTTGGCACAGATGAGCAGGTTGCAGATGTGTTGACCAAGCCTCTGTCTTGTGTAAAGTTTGAGCACTTTCGAGACAAGCTTGGTATAGTCCGAAAGGACCTCCCTCGAAGGGGAAGTGATGTTGATGATACTATGTTATCCTGACCAACAGCGGGTAGCTCAGTTAGGGATTTATATCCTAGGGGACTGATCATCCCTGGACAGATCCCGAAGGTCCGATAAGGATGGTCTGTCAGAGTACTTGTGCATGTATATGCTAGTTGTGGTCAGTAGTGGTAACTCCGTTAGGATTTTTATAATCCTAGGGAATCTTATGATTCTTGGGCAGATCCCGAAGGTCCGATAAGGACAATCTGTCAGACTACCACGTGGTAACTCCGTTAGGATTTTATATCCTAGGAAATCTTTTGATTCCTAGGCAGCTACTTAGGGACTGTCAGAGTACCACAAAATGTTGTAACACCTACCACATAATGATGATGATGTTGTTTCTCCAGCCTTCGTGTTGTGATGATGTTGTTCCAGCCTTCGTGCAGTGATGATGATGTTGCTCCAGCCTTTGTGTCGTGATGTTGTTGTTGCTCCAGCCTTTATGCTGTGATGATGATGTTGTTGATGTTGTATCTGTTGATAAATGCAGCTATGGGACATCCTCCAACTTACAAACCTATGAGATGTGGAACGTAGCAGCTATGTGAGTCTTTCCCTCAGCTTACAAACCTGAGAGAAAGCCCCTAAGAAGGGTACCTAGTTCCTGCCTAAGACAGAGTTAGGAACGTAGAGATGACCTCCTCCATTCAGAGAGTGACAAGAACTCCAAATGATTATCCAATGGAAAAGCGATATGTTGAGTTAGGACGTGCTTGTGGCTAAGCACAAGGTGAACGTGTGAAATCCCAAAAGTGTTGGGCACATCATCATGTGAACAGAAATGAAGATGATGTGATAGCCTCCTCTGAGCAGCAGAGTTGATGAGAAGACTCCACCTTAATATGTTTAATAATAAATGTAAAACATAATTAATATTAATATTAATATTAATTATTATAATAATAATAATATATTTGACTTAGAGAGGTCGGCCCTATTGAGCCAATAGATGCCTTTCTTGAGTGGTCAAGTCTAATATAAGGGATGATTCTCCATTGTCGAATCATATCTTTCTCGTGAGTTTGGAAATTTCAGCAAACTCTTCTACTTGGGAAAAGGTGTGCACCTCTCTTGGGCGCTAGTCTTCTAGGGCTTAAGCACCCTCTTGTGTGTTAAGTCATTCATGGTGGTGAAAGGTCTTTCTCTTAAAGAATATAGGAAAGGATTTGGCTGGGTTTTCTTCCCTTGTTGAGAAGGGTTTCCCAAGATACTTCTTGTGTTCTTGTGCATGGTGTTTCTTCTTGTGATCTTTGTTGTTGCAACATTCTTGTTTATGGTTAAGACATGATGAAATTGAAATGAACTACATGCTTAACCTAGCTTATTGAAAAATTCAACAGTATCAGCCTCATGTTGTTATTAAGGATGATGATGTACTAATTGATGTTGATGCAAATGATGATGATGCCATTCCAGCTCCCTGTTGTGGATGATGATATTGATAATGAGAAAAACTTGATTGATAGATGTGCCAGTCAGTCTTCCATATGTTGTTGATGTTGTTTCCCTCTCTCTCTCCTGATGATGTTGTAGAATACCCTTCTTGTTAAGGGGGGAGTGTTGAAATATTGTAACTGCAAAGAGTATTCTATTTATTATTGAGTTATTATTAATTAGATCAATCCCCTTTTGTGGATCGATCATGTTGGGCTTTGTAAATGACCAAATCCCCTTTTGTGGATTGGCCAAACCCTAATTATATCATGCAAATTAAGAAGTCGGCCCCAGGCCTAATTAAAGTGGTTTTAACCACTAAGTGAAGAAGTCAGCCCTACCTAGTGAAGAGACACCTCCCTAGCGCCTGCCAGCTAATATAAATAAGAAAGGCTAGCGCCCCACTCATTCACTCACTCATTCCATAGAACAAGTGCGCAAGTTTGGAGATAGTTGCAGTTGGGAGAAGAAGTAAGAGAGAGGCGCATTGCTCGGTGTTGGATATTCTCTAGTGTTTTGGTTTATTGTTTTGGCATTGTATTGGCTATCTATATTAAGGAAGTTTTTGTTGGGTTTTCTCCCCGATGAGGGTTTCCCGGGATAAATGTTGTGTATCTTGTGATTGTGTTTCTCTCAGTGATCCTACCTATGTTATTGTTATCTAGTAAATTGAAAAGAAACTTAATAGTTGCTCTAAAATTAACACTATAGAGGCCAATGGGGGTATCCCTTAGTTATACAATGATTGTTATGAGGGCCTAAGTGAGTAAATCTAAATATGATGAACCAAAGTGCCAAGATTTACTTTAATGATAAAATAGATGAATCGACCAAAGATATGACTTTACAAGAATGAAAGATTCAACACTCAGTTGTGAAGCTATCATCTTATAAACATTGTTGTTATAAAATTATGTTTGCTTCATTATACATCAACTATTGCTTTTATTGATAAGTCCATGGTTTTATGAAGTACTAACAGCAAGTTGTACTTGCAAAAGATATTGTTTTTTGTTGATTTATTCTGGGCAGGTACATCTAAGCACTTCATTACTTAAAACCTTGGGACTTTTGTTAAATTTACATGCAGCAGCGAGAGCCATTCTCCTGGAGGATGGCTAAGACCCTAGACGAGATCTAGGGCACCCAGTGCACTCCTGGGATATGTGGTCTGGGACCAATATTGATAAAGACCCTAGGTTTGTAA
>SNQJ01S0001069.1:320252-339874 GCA_010110895.2 Picea sitchensis
AACCACTCTCAAACATCCTGAAACAATTAATGGTAATGTTAAAAATTTAAGTAAAAGGATGAAAATGAAAGAGAAAGGAGAATGTCACTTTTACTCAAGAGAAGCCAAATGAGTAGTTTGAGTGAAAGAGAGGGGGTGGGGTTGGCTTTATAGCTTCATTAGGGGCTCTAGACAATTCTAGAAGCTTCCCATGCATGCCCCCAACCCTATTTTTTTTTAAAAAATCAAAAATTTCCTTACTTTTCCGTCCGCGGGCCTCCTTAGCCAAAAAAACGGTTCCATACGGAACCGGTCTAAAGCGGTTTGAGGGGCCGGTTTAAACCGGTCAGGGTCTGGAACCAGTCGGACCGGCCGGTTTTGCCGGTTCCGGTCCGGTTCTTGTAACATTGGTTCCAAACAAACAAAAGGCTTTTTCAACATACTCTACTTCAGAAAATCAGCTTTGGCATGAAGGGTATGGCCAGCTAAATTTTTTTATTTGGGATTAATTCATAAAAGTAACTTGGTAATGAATTGCCTCAAACTAAAGAGGAGAAAGGATTTGCAAGGTATGATTGGCAGGAAAACAACATCTCAAATTTGATGAGAACAAAACAAGGGCGACTTAGGTACTTGACCTCATTCATAGTGATGTTTTTGGATCCATGTGAACTCAATCTAAAGGAGGAGCTAAGTACTTTGTTAAGTTCGTGGATGATTTTTCAAGAAAAAAATTGGGTTTCTTTTTTGAAATATAAATCAGATGTCTTTGAAACCTTTAGAATATTCAAAGCAATGGTTGAAAATGAAAGTAGTTAAAACATCAAGATGTTTAAGGAGTAATAAAGGAGGGGAATATGAATCCAAGACATTCAAAGGAAAAAGTCTATGACAAACACACTACAAAAGATGGTGTAGTAGAAATAAAGAATCATTTGATAAATGAAGTGGTCAGTATGATGAAAGTACGCTGTCTCAATGATCAATTTTGGGCTGACACAGTTCAGACAACATTACTTTTGTTGAATCAAAGTCCCGAAAAGGCAATTCATGATAAGATTCCTGACAAAGCACCAAGGTAACAAATTTCAAAGTCTTTGGTTGTTTGACTATGCACATGTTCCATATAAAAATAGACATAAATTGGAAACCAGAAGTAGAAAAGGTATATTTATTGGATACAACCTGTGTTGCCAAATCCACCAGGTCTGGACGCTGGATATGTGGATCCCTGTTTCAGATCCAGATCCGGATTCAGATCTGCCAAAATTGAGGGAGGATCCACCAGCCAAACGGAACCATTTTCACTGGAAACAAATCCTGAAATTTAGAAACAGATGCAAAAACTGGAAACGGATCCCAAAAGAAGAAATGCATCCCGATGCAGACGACCCCACACACAGAGATCCTATTTCATCCCAGTTTTAGATATTCTTGGTAATTTTTTAGGGTTTTGGCCTTTAGTTTTATTATATAAGAAACCCTACCCCACTTCTCTGACAGCAAAAAGTGATCCATCGTCTCTATTGGACTTTAGTGGGGAGATGACAGGCTTTGAAGTTTGAGCAGAAACTGAAAGTGGTCGTTAGGCTTTAGCAGACTCAACAGTCAGCACTCAGTGAGCAGTGAACAGTAGTTAGACGCTACAGGTCTGAGGTATGTTCTAAGTTCTAACATCTGGAATTTTTATTTTTAAAGTTTGTAGGTTGTGCTTCACGTTTTAAATTTTGTGGCTATCTAATATCAGCTGTTTAGACAGTAGAGTCTACATTCTACAGTGTGTTTTTGTAGCTATAGCCTATTAGTTGTCTAGACTCTTGTCTTACCTCCACAAGCACTCTTTTTGGTGGCTATCAGTTGTAGCCTATCTGCTATCTAGACTCTTGTCTGACATCCACAGTCTTTTGGCACTCTTTTTGGTGGCTATTCTAGGCTTGTCTGACCTCCACAATCCTGTCTACTCTATTCCCCTTGCCAAGCATCCCTAATTCCCCCTTTCAAAGAATTCTGTAATTCTGCAGGGTCCCTGGCTATAAAAGACGCATGAGAACCACAGAAAAGCTTCATACAGATCTAGTTTACTGTCTCTTCCAACCATATTCCCTCCTTTGGGGATTAATATATAATATAGGTGTTACAATATTATAGGGATTAATTCCCTGATTTCTGAACTAATAGTTTCTTCCCGTGTTGGGTCATAAGGCCATTAAGTTTTAACCTACTATCATTCTTATATGGTATTTTTGTAGAGATAAATATTAAAGATAACATTTAAATTTGCCTCTAAATTATGTCCTGTGCGCCCTGAAGGAAAGAAAATGGGAGGATGGATGGATAGAAAGAAATAATTTATATATGTACACCCATGTGCCCTAACACAATCCTGTAAATTTCAACTTGATCATGGTTTCAATGGTAGCACCGTAGCCTATATTAATTGCAGAGATAATATAATATTACATAGAATCCATGCAAGCAAGCATACACACAAACATGCAAACAAAAGGGTCAGCATGTGGAGAAACATGCAACGACATGTTTAGAGTCCTTGGGGGATTAGTATAGGTGTTGAGCTTCCTCTTTGTTTTAGCATTTTAGGCCCGAAACAAACTAATCAGATCTCCAAAGTTTAATGTGGAAATGGCAGTCAGCAATTGTGAATAAGTGGCAAAATTGATGAGTCGGGCCAACTATTTCTAAATTCTTCATATGGATCAGTGACCAACAGTCAACTACATAGTGGCTGAGAATATGTGGTCAAAAAAGCATTAGAACCTGAAAGGCCAGACAGTCAAACTATTAAAGTCATTCCTGTGTATATATGCCCCAATTATATTATAGGTATGCTTTCAATTATTTTAGCCCTTTGATTCAGTCCTTTGACATGGAATAATAGGTTTAGTTTTCGCCACAACATCCTGAAAGTAAGGCATCGTTAGTCATAAAGTAACCTCAAATGAACGGCTATGTATCTATGTACTTTTTATTAATGTAAGCACATGGAACTTTATTACTGTTCTTGTGCATACATGTATAAATTTAGGGAAGCATTTGCCAGCACTTAGTAATTGACAATAGTTGAGCTCTTGTTATAGGAATTGTTGAGCTCTTTGTTTTAGCATTTTCAATCATGGTGCCAACTAACATATTAAAATATCGGGCCCTTTAGGCTATGCCCCTTGCCAAGCATCCCTAATTCCCCCTTTCAAACAATTCTATAATTTTTGCAGGGTCCCTAGCTACAAAAAAACCCAATCTCTGAGAAACCAGAGAAAAGTTTCATACAAATCTAGTTTACTGTTTATTCCAACCATATTCCCTCCTTGGCGGATTAATATAGGTGTTGGGCTTCCTTGAAGACCTAAAAATAACATATCAGGGTTTGTCTCCGTTTGCCTACTTTGTAACATGGTATGCTTGCCTCCGTTTGCCTGGTTTGTAAAGTTATAACGCCCTAGCGCTGGAGCTTTTGAAGTAGACCCAATTCTAGTGATTGATTTTCCTCCTCTCGAACCTGGATGTGACAACTTGGGCTTATGTTAGAACAGAATCTTTCTTCTGAGTGATCAACAGATTCCCATGGCATTGTTGGTTTTGTTGGTTGGTGATCTATCTGTTTCCGGTGGCGAGTGAGAGAACTCTGGCCATAGCTCTCAAGAGTCAAGACAGGCTACTTAGCTTCCACCAACCAATGGGGATATGCGTTTGGATATGCAACTAAGTTACAGGGGATTGGAGAATCTCACATTGGAACAGGAATAGACACTCGTTCAACTACTCCTTCCTATTACTGCCTTGACCTTGTTGATGTATTTACTATTTAGCATCGGATAGGTACTTTCAGATTGGCTTGGTGTCTAGCATGTGGAAGTTGTCTGGAATACCTCTCAGAGCCTTAGGAAATTCACTTTATGAGTTAATAATTAAAGTGAATGTCCTTTAGATTAATGTGAGTTTAATTCAGTTAAATGCCTAGGTTCTTGGCATTAGTAACTTAAGTGAGTTGATTAAGTCCTAGCCGTTAGATCTAAAGTGAACGTGAGATTAGTTCTCAGTCATTGATCACTTTAGGAGATCTAGGGTTTTGGATTTAGGGTTAACTCGACGTTATAAAAGGCAGCCTAAATGAGATGATGAGACACACAGAAGTACATTGGAGCAAAGGAGGACTCTTTGTTCATGTGCTTGTGTCACACTCAAAGTGAGGAGATCTCATGTGAAGAGCATTTCATCCAAGTGTGAGTGGGAAAGGTCAAAGGAAGGAGCAAAGGGGCAGCAAAGGAGATAGCAGCCGAGTAGGCTAGGCTATTTGCTACATTGTATTTTCCTCAGATGGGCCATTATCCCAGAACGGGAGCACAAGGATTTTATTAATAAAATCTACTCAGATCTGGTTTTCCTTTCAGGGATTTTCCAAGGGTATTTACCCAGATATCTTGTGCAATGTGTATGGTTTCGGTTTTTTATGCTTCTGCTAATGTTTGGTTAAAAACCTAGATGTGCATTTATTTGATACAGTAATTTTATTCGGAAAAAGTGTAGGTTTACAAAAATTAACATGGTATCAAAGCTTGGTCTCTGACGGAAACCAGATTTGCACTGAAGATCAGGCTTTTAGGAGCGAGAAAATTTAGGTCTTCGGGAAATTTTTATTGCAGGCTCAGCTACTAAGAGGGTAAAAATAAAATTAAAAAAAAAAAAATTGTACGATCGTCGTACAGCAGTTGTACGAGTTGTACAGCGTATGGTCGACTGTTGTAGAGATCTAGGTTGAGGATCCACGGGTTGTGTGAGAGAGCAGTCGTCAGCACAGGTAAACGGACAAATAATGTAGGCAGCCACCAAACAGATTGCACGCGGGATGCAGACAGAGCCAATGTGAAGGAGCCACGGGTGGCAGAAGAGGTAACAGACATGGCGTGGACACACAACGGCAAGGTAGGCAGATTAGTTGAGTAAGATCATGCTGCAGGCTGAGATCGATTGTTGAGATACACGTTGAAGCTGCAGACGTGGAGCAGAGGAGCTACGTTGCAGATTGAGCGAAAGATCGGCCACTGAAGATAGCAGACCATGTGAGGAGTCGTCAACAGCATGGAGACTAGGCAGTGAACAGTTGTGTGGGAGTTGGTCCGCGTGGAACAGCTGCTGCAAAATATCCATGAGCCGACAGGTAAAGAAGCAACTACTTAAAATAAAAGGAAAAACTAGAAAGAAAAGAAATCGCTGTTCAATGTCATTGAACAGCATATATAGTCCTCTCTTTTGAAAGGGAATATTAGCATTGCATGACATGGAATATGAGTAAATAGAAATTCATGGTCACAAGCTATAATCTTACAACACCTCAATCAAGTATCAGATCAGACATTGTGTTGTTTGCACTCAAATTGTTAAATATACAAACCCTGTAACTTATAAGTAGAATAGCCCCAACGGTTAGCTCAAGTGGTTCTGAGCCAGACGTGAAGCTATCCCCAGCGGAGGAGGTCACAGGTTCGAATCTCTTGTCCCCCCTTGGGATTAGACCCCATAGTCAGGGCCGGAGGTTTACCCGGTTTACCATCCACGAAGTGGGGAAGTATTCAGGGGTTTCCCGCAAAGTATTCCATCGGAAAAAAAAATAACTTACAAGTAGAACAAGACTAGAGCTATTAAGCAAAACTGGAAAAAGTATATTAGAAACACAATACCTGCCCCCGACTAAGCATCTCTGACTTCTTCAACTTCTTCATTGCATATACTTGTCCTGTTGACTTTGCACGGCATAGTTTAACCTGCATTGCACAGTCCATAGTCATATGGGACTAGCAAAAGTATAAAATGTAAATAGCAATAAAAGTGCAACACATGAAGATGAGCAAAATTAAAACCTTTTACGGTTTTTTGAAAATGTAACGAAAGAGATGCTTTTATCCTATGGTAAGGTTCCAACAAGAACCTTGAAAAAAGAAAAAATAGAGAAATAAACCATCTAAACATTAAAACAAAATTAGGTTTACATATAGCAAAACAAAAATCTAGTATTATGAATTTCAATATCTCTAGAGGTGGAAAACACGCGAGTTCTAGTGAAATACATTAAAATGTGATTACAGGCTGCTTCAGAAGCCTATAATCAAGAACTATAAGGTGGTAAAAGGTCCACAAACAGCACACCAAATACGTATTATGCCCACTTCTAATATGAATATTTGAATGGCATATTTCTTAACTCTGATACTCTACAAATCAAAATTCACCCAACAAAGGAAAACCAGAATTCCTACTTTCCCTTTTTTATATGCAAGCAAAATCTTGACCATTTATGTAAAACCTGTTACATGTTGGGGGAAGCCAAACAATACCTCACCCATGCAAAAAATAATGACACGAAGTTCACCAACACAGATAACACCAAGAGAGATCTATTAACTTGCTGTTTGACTATTACACATTATATTCTTATTTAACTGCACATCTATAACACAAATCTCAATCTCCTTGGTAATTTCTCAGAAGGCCTTATCTGATAACTCAATGATTGTCAGTCAACTTTTCATAAGAATAGGCCTGCGGATAAAGATAGACCAAGGAAATAAGAGGCTACAAGATGACACACCCCTCGACTGAAAAACAGGTCAATCCACAAAAAGAACCCAATACTGTTGAGCCCTAAAAAGCAAAATGTTATTTTGCTCAAATGGTAAGCCAAACCCAAAGGACTAGTGATAAATAAATCATGTGGTTAACAATGATACACGATAGATCTTTGTATAGAATGAGTGCCAACATAAAGTGTATAACTCTATATCAAACATTGCCCTGCTAGGCTCAGATCATAGCTACCACTATATTTGAAAGAAAATCTAAGCTACCAGGATACAGAAACGGATCGGGATACGGATCCACCAGATTTTTGAAAAGCCAGGATCCGGATACAGCGAGGATACATCAAGTACAAAAATATATAATAATATTTTTTAAACTTTAAAAAACATAATTGAAGTTTAGAATCAATATATATCCCTAGAAAAACCTTAAGTTATGCACCATAATGTATAAGTTGTGCATTGTATACATACTATATTATTAAAATATTTATTATTAAGTTATGCATATAAGTTAAATACTAAATAAATACTAAATTAGTAAATAGTAGGTACTAAATACTAAATATTATTTATTTAGTAGGAACTAAATTTTATTTTTTTAAATACTAATTAGTAGGAACTAAATACTAAATAGTAAAATATTAATACCATACTAAATACTAAATAGTAGGAACTACATAGTATGTATATACTATATATATATATATATATATATTATTTAGTATTTAGTATTTAATATTTATATAAATATGACAGTATTAATACTATTTAATATCCACAAATTGCATTTAGTATTTAGTATTTATATATATTATGGTGATGTTATACATAGTAATAAGCAACATATTGATAGTATTTATATGTGATACATTTAAATAAATTTAAATACTATATATATGGTATATTTAAATAAATACTAAATAAATGATATATTTACGTATATTTAAATAAATACTAAATAGTAAACCTGTAAAAAATTTGTAATATGTAAATAATATCAATACGATATATATTTAAACCTGTCGATGAAAGAGGGGCGCACTTGTTCAAGGAGGAAGAAGGGTGCACCATTGGAGATAGGGCGCATTTCCTTGAGGGGAAGGAAGGGTGCACTAAGCAAAGAAGAAGGGTTGCACTTGAGTGAGGGGGCATAAGCTAAGAGGAAGGGCGCACTTGTTGAGAGAAGGCGCACAAGTTCTACAGCAGGCACAAATCTTCAAGTAAGAGGACAGCAAAGAAGAAGGGCACAAATCCCAAGGAGGGCACGCACTTCAAAGAGAAATTTGCTGCCAAGTTTGAGATCTTTTGGCTGTTGTAAATCAGGTTCCTTATGTTCATTTCTTTGCTGTAATTTTCTATAAGAGAACCATAATATATTTCCACTTCAACTGGTTTTTCCCACGGGGGTTTTTCTAGGGACATGTTGACCAAAAATCCTTGAACATATTTATGTAGTGTGCATGTTTATTATCACCATTTAAAGTGGAAAAAATCAGAGGTGTATTTACTGTTTTAATGCATGTTTAAGGAGCTAACAGTGGACAGAAAACTATCCTTTAATTAACCCCTAAACAGCAGCATTAAATAAGCTTTAAATCAGTCTTGAAGGCAGCCAGAAATCTGTGAAAGAATAGGACTGTTTGTGACAATAAAACAGTCCCAAATTTTCAGACCTGTAGCAGCCTAAAGAGCCTTGAATTTCTTCATGGTATCAAAGCCAAAGGGCACAAAAAAGGGCTGGTAAATTGCAGACAGTTGAGCAGAATTTTTATCTCACCTTGGAAGCTTCATTTTCACCCCTGAGATTGGGGTGTGGGCAGCAGATTTTTTTGGTCGTTTTTTTATTAATTGGCAGCCATGTCAGGTGGAGGGTTGAGGGTGGAGGCGGGGATGGCACTTGGTCTCCATGGAAAGCTAGGATAGTTTTGATTTTAGAGGAGGGTGAGCTATGGGACATTGTTAAAAATCCTGTGGTACCTCCTACTGATGCAGTGCTCTTGGCTGAGTTCAGGAAGAGGAACATCAAGGCCGAGAGAACTATCCTAGATGCAGTGAAAGACCACAATATTCCTCATGTTTCTGGTAAGGACTTTGCATTTCAGATCTGGCAGCCCTTGTGTAGTCTTTACCAGAGCCCTAACCAAAACCGGAAGATGGTGCTCCAAGAGAAGTTGAGGAGCACTAAGATGACAAAGACTAATTCGGTCACCTCATACCTCACGAGATTTTCTCATATTCGTGATGAGTTGGCAGTTGTGGGGGATGTAGTGGATCCATCTGAGTTGGTGAGGACAGGCTTAAATGGCTTCTCCAAACCATGGGAGAGCTTTGTACAAGGCATTGTAGCCAGAGAGCATATGCCTAGTTGGGAGAGGCTATGGGATGATTTTGTACAGGAGGAGCTCAAGTTTGGCTCAGGATGTTCTAGTCAGCAGCGTGGTGGGGATGATGAGGGGGATCTTGCTCTTTTCGCAAAGGGCAAGAAGAAGACCAAGAAGGGTCCCAAGGGTGAGGCCAAGCAGCAGCAGAAGGGAGGTGAGCAGCAGAGGGATATGAGCAAAGTTAAATGCTTTGCTTGTAACAAGATGGGGCACTATGATAGACAGTTTCCCAACAGGAAGAAGAAGAAGCAGGGTGGTACAGCAGCATCAGCTGAGGAGGATGAGTTCGCCTCTCAGTTTGAGAGGGAGATGTCCTTGCTTGTCAGTCTGTCTACAGCTTAAACGCCATCCAGTGTATGGTACATAGACAGTGGAGCTTTCAATCATATATCTGATGTTAGAGAGCACTTCACTGATCTTATAGAGTCCGAGATTAGATTGGAGATAGTGCTTGGGAATAACACCATAGTCTGGGGGTTGGGCGTGGCACAGTTTCCTTTCAAAGGGATTTGAGGCCACCCATGGTGTTTAGGGATGTCTTGTATGTCCCTGGGCTGAAGAAGAACCTAATATCAGTTTCCACCGTTCAGGATAGGAAATTTGAGGTATCATTTCGAAGTGATGAGGTCCTCATTTACCCTAAGGGGTCATGTATCACATCAGCCAAAGTGATTGGGACTAATGATTGGAAAGTGTACAGACTCAATTTCCAGCCATTACATGCCTTGGCTAGTAGCAGCAGCAGCAGTCAGTTGTGTGAGCTTTGGCATAGGAGGATGGCTCACTTGCATCATGGAGCTTTGAGGGTGTTGAGAGAGATTGTGACAGGATTGCCACAGTTCGACACTGAGCATGCAGGGGGTGTGCTCTTGGGAAGTACACCAAGACTGTCTTTCCAAATAGTGACAGTAGATTAGTCGGGATACTTGATTTGGTACACTTTAATGTGTGCGGGCCCATGTCATCAGTTTCCTTGGGTGGATGTGAGTACTGTGTGACATTCATTGATGACCACTTCAGGAAGACCTAGATCTATTTCCTGAAGACCAAGAGTGAGGTCTTCAAGAGGTTCCAAGAGTTTAAGGCTCTTGTGGAGAACCAGACAGGGAGAAAGATCAAGGTCTTGAGGTTGAACAATGGGGGTGAGTATACCTCCACTAAGTTTGGAGACTTTTGCACCCGGGAGGGTATCAAGAGACAGTTGACCATTCCTTACAACCCCCAGTAGAATGGGGTTGTTGAGAGGAAGAATAGGGCTATTGTTGGTGCAACGAGATGTATGTTGCACGATGAGGGGTTGCCATTTTTCTTATGGGTTGAGGCTTGCAATACTGCAGTGTATCTGTAGAACAGGAGTCCACATAGGGCTCTGGGGAGCAAAACTCTTGAGGAGGCCTTCACTAGGAGGAGGCCAAATGTTGGATAGCTTCGCATATTTGGGTGTCTGACTTCTCTCATGTCCCTTCTGAGAAGAGGACAAAGTTGGATCCCACAACAGAGAAGGGGATCCTTGTTGGATACAGTGAGGTCTCAAAGGCCTACCGGATCTACATACAAGCACTAAGGAGAGTTGTTGTGAGGAGAGATGTTAGATTCGAGAAGGATAGAGCCTTCCGAAGATCTTGTGAGTTGAGAGACAGAGTTGAGGAGGTCCCACAGATGCAGGATGATACATCACAAGGGGCACAGAGTTCAGGGGTGATTGGTCCACCCAGTATAGCTACGAGATGACCGGTGACTGGTACACATACCACAGGTGCACATGCTTCAGGATCTTAGACATCTATGGTGAGATCTATGGATGAGACTGAGGGGCATGAGGGTACTGCTCCACAGGAGGTTACTTCAGGGAAAAGGAAACCGAAATGGTTTCAAGAAACCTTGAAGGAAGCAAAGGAGCTAGCTGGTGAGCCCTAGAGGTTGATGAAAGAGAGCAGAGCACCAGAGAGGTTTGGTTCGTACTTGGCCATGATGACTCGCATCACAGATTCTGAGCCCACTACTTTTGAGCAGGCAGCAGACCAACAGGTTTGGAGAGAGGCTATGCAGGAGGAATATGATCCCATCATGCGGAATGATGTGTGGGAGGTGATCCCTAGGCCAAAGGGGAAGTCAGTGGTGACTTCCAGGTGGTTGTACAAGATTAAGTTTGTTGCAGATGGAAGCATTGAGAGACACAAGGCCCGATTTGTGGCGAGAGGATCCTCTCAATTTGAGGGGATTGACTATGATGAGACATTCGCACCAGTTGCGAAATATACTTCCATCGGGAGTATTATGGCCATTGCAGCAAAGATGGGTTGGAAGATCCATCAAATGGATGTGAAGACAACAATTCTGAATGGTCTTATAGAAGAGGAGGTATACATTGACCAGCCACAGGGGTTCGAGGTGTTTGGGAGAGAGTCCCACGTGTGCCTCTTGAAAAAGCCATTGTATGGTCTGAAGCAAGCTCCACGAGCTTGGTATTCCAGGATTGATTCTTACTTGTTGCAGATGGGATTTGAGAAGAGTGAGGTGGATCTGAATCTCTACTACAATGTTTGTGGAGAGGATACTCTCATTCTTATCCTATATGTTGATGACTTGTTTATCACTAGAGGGGAGGAGTTCATAGTTAATTGCAAGAGGGGTCTTGCTTCAGAATTTGAGATGAAAGACATGGGACCGATGCATTATTTCTTGGGCATGGAGGTTTGTCAGGAGGATGGGCACATTTTTCTGGGACAGGGGAAGTATGCAGCGAATATTCTGAGCAGATGGAGGATGGAGGATTGCAGACCCATGTCGACACCTATGGTCACCAACTGGAAGAAGCTTAGTGCTTTTGAGCCCGAGTTGGAGGATGCCAGGAGATATTGTCAATTGATTGGTTCGTAGATGTATCTGGTCAACACTAGACCAGATATTTGTTTTGTTGTGAACACTCTCTATCAATATATGGTGGAGCCTAGAAGTGTGCACTGGATAGGAGCAAAACATGTTTTGAAGTACATAGCAGGATCAATGGATTATGGTTTGGACTACGTCAGAGGTCATGGCGTCGGGTTGATTGGCTATACAGACTCAGATTGGGCAGGATGTGTAGTTGACAGGAAGAGCACTTTGGGGTGTTGTTTCAAGTTGGGATCAGGAGTTGTTTCCTGGTTCAACCAAAAACAAAAGTCAGTGGCATTGAGTTCTGTTGAGGCAGAGTATATGGCAACTAGTCAGGCCAATTGCGAGGCTATTTGGCTTCGCATGTTGTTGGTTGGTCTATTTGGTCATGAGTTGAGGCCTACAATGATTCACGGTGATAATTAGAGTTGTATCAAACTCTCTGAGAATCCAGTCTTTCACGACAGGTCCAAGCACATACAGATACCACTTCATCCGGGATTGGGTTTAGAGAGGAGCAGTTCAGCTTGAGTACGTATCTACTAATGAGTAGATGGCAAACATTCTCATGAAGTCTTTGCCAAGGGGAAAGCATGTCTACTTAAGAGACAATATGGGAGTGGTGAAGAACACCTTCCTCAGTCAAAGGGAGTGTTAAATTTTTGTACCTTGGAAAGTGGTCCCCTAGTGTTATCGAGTGCCTAACAATAAAGGGGGGAAAATGACCCTCACTCACTTTACTTTATGTTATAAAGTCAAAGTAACTTTATGAGCTTTTAATCATAAAGTGACTTAGGGAACTTAAGTTTGTTGAGTTTTCAATGAGCTATGGCTCATGCATTTAATTCAATTTTTTGTTTAGCTTTTAACTTGAACCATAACTACTGCAGTAAACCAAGATCACAAGAAGAATAACCATGCACAAGAACACAAGAAGTATCCTAGGAAACCCTTCTCAACAAGGGAAGAAAACCCAACCAATCCTTTGCTATATTCTTCAAGAGACAGACCTCCCACACCATTACCAAACCTAGCACACAAGAGGGTGTTGCAATTCTCATAATTTCAGACCACAACTTCTGAAATAATGAGATGACACAATAAGTGTATTTCCTCAAAGGGGATTCACCTTTATTTATATAAGACTTGTCACATCAAATGATGTGTCTATTGGCATAATAGGGCCAACCTCAATAACTCAAAATATAATTAATAATTACCATATTAATTATCTTTTACATTAATTATCTTTTGCATTAAGGTGGGGCCGACCTGTACCCTTTACATAACAATTAGGGTTACAGGGAAGTCTGACTCTTGAACAATATAGCAAGGGATCTTATACACCCACTAGTGCTCGGCCACTAGGGGCACATCCACAGGGATGTCCACATCTCTATCTCACTGCATCTCACAAGAGAACCACACTCACTAGTGCTTAGCCACTAGGATCACGTTCCATTGTGCTCATCCACAGGCACGTCCAACTTAGCAGATCTTTTTTCCCACTGCATTACATAGGAGAGTCATATGGAGTTCATCATCTCAACTCTCTACTTAGAGGAGGCTAATACATCGTTTCATCTTTGTCTCGGAACGATGCACCCAGCTCATGGGAATTCACACGTTCACATGTGCTCAGCCACAGGCACGTCTAACTCAGCAAATCTTCTTTCTCACTGCGTTACATAGGAGAATCATTTGGAGTTCATCTCAACTCTCTGTAAGGAGGAGGCCAGCATAACGTTCCAGTTATGTCTCAGATAGGAACCACACACCCAACTCAGGGGATCTCTCTCAAGTCTGTGTCCTAAAGGATGTCTCACGTAGTTGTAATCATCAACACTCCCTCTCAGCTAGGGAGGCATTCTCCATAAGGCCAAATATCGCATGGAAGTACTCGAACTTTGTCTTGGTTGTAGTCATCAACACTCCCTCTCAACTAGAGAGGTATTCTTCACCAAGCCAGTTTGGTGAAGATGTCTACAATCTGCTCATGTGTAGGAAGGTATTGCATGTGTACTGCTTTCCTCTGCATCATGTCTCTGAAAATGATATTTTATCTCAACATGTTCCAATCTATCATGAAACACAGGGTTCTCAAAGAGCTTCACACAGCTCTGGTTATAATCATAGAATCCATCTCTTGATCAAGTAAATCTATCAGAAGTTTGTGAAGCCACACTGCTTCGCACACTCAATGCTATATACTCTACGTCTGTGGTACTTCAAGGCCACAAAGCTTTGTTTCTTATTGGACCAGGAAACCATGGTAAACTCTAAGGTCAAACAATAACCGGATATTCCGGTCCACTGTACTCTTTGCTCAATCTGTATCGACATATCCCTGCAAACTCAAGTTCACACTGGAGGCATATCTCAGGCCATATCCAACTGTACCTCGTATATATCTCAATACATGCTTTACTGTTATCCAGTTAATCTATCTCGGCTAACTCATGGATTGACTAAGCACATTCGCTACATAGCATATATCAGGTCTGGTGTTAACCATATACATCAATGATCCAATCAGCTGTCAGAACACATGTGGATCAATCTCGTCCGAATCATCATCATTTATTTTTTGTCAAATCCATCACCATCGATGTAGACATGAATTTGCATTATGTCATACTGAACTTCTCTAATATCCCCACTATATATTTTCCTTGACTTAGGAAAAGTCTCATTGGTCCTCTGTCATACTTCTTGTCCAAGACGTAGTGCATCATAACCAAATCCTTCATCTCGATTTCAGAAGTTGAGGCTTGCTTGTATCCAACAACACGGCTTTCTGAATAAGTCATCAAAATCAGGCTCTCGTCACCAACAATGTAATAGTATAGGTTTGGATCAACAACACTCTTGCTGAAACCCAAACTCATCAAGAATCCATCTGTCTGATGTAGTTTCCAACTCATGGATGGTAGTACAGATGGAAGTGCATCGAGCTACTGGATCAATATGTCTCATCATAGCTCTCTCCCTCTACTTGTGAGAATCCTCTTGACTACAAGTCTCGTTTTGTATTTCTCGACACTTCCATCAGCTGCATGTCCTTCTGTCTCTTGCAGAGTTTGTCAAGCCCAGACAAGCCTTTTATGGCCTACCTGCAATGTCCCTAGGAATATCAACTAGAACAACTGGATCAACTGGATCAATGGCTATCTCCCTTTGGACTACTAAAGAGGAAGAAGGTATTGTCTCTCTTTCTCAATTAGTTTGACTCCTTCTGAGTCAAGTGACTCCCTCTGAAGTCTGAAGGATAAACATTTTCCTTTGATGTTAACCTGCCTAGAACAAGAAAACAAACGAAAGGAAACAAGACAAGAAAATCTCCTAGAGGAGATTCATGAGTACATCTCTAGAATCAAAACATGTGTTGTCACAGCTACAACACCTACTTGTAATGTAGCAACCTTAGAAATGTAGGTTAGAGACATGCTAATTTAAAACAATCAAACCTGGAGTCTTCACTTCCAGTGTGTTGTTCTTTTGAATGCAATGAGACTTCTTTGGGTCCATGATTGCACCAAGGGTTCCTTCCCCTGCAAGTACCCTTATGACAATGATGCAAATAATATATATATACAAGTGCATACCTGAGAGTGTACACTAATGGAGGTTCTGCTTGTTTGTCAATGTCATGATGAGCAATGACATTCCTCGCTTGTTTTCCATAGACTAGAAGACAAATTATGTTGTTGTGGTTGGGGAGGCATTGTTTCTTTGGTCCTATAGCAACTTTCTTCATGCTTAGGACAGACCTCAGACTTTGTCCTTTTATACCTCAGAGACTCCTTCAAATTTGGGCCTGGAACTCTACTCAACATTCTGGCTTCTATCAACAACAATATTGTTGTAGTGTTATCTATCAAGTAACTCATACATGGCCCTTGTTGTTGGACAGCGCATCTTAGGGTGCACAGCTGCTGCAGCCTTTTGTTACTAACAACACTCCCACATATTTTCTTGACACCATACCAGAAGATTCATTTCGTTGTTCTCTTTTCCTTGGAGAAGGAGACTCTTCATATTCTATTGACTGAAAGTCTGGAGCCTACTCCATGTTTTCTTCTTCTGAATCATCAATGTCCATGAAGGTCTGCTCTAACTGACTATGGACATTATCCCCTTGCTTGGAAGCCTTTATTTTCTCAGCTTTTAATTTCTCAGCCTTTAATTTATGGGCCCGAGTTACCCTTGGCTCTGCAACAATAGGAGTTTTCATCTTCTCTTGAGAACATTGTTTCTTTTCTTTTTGAACAACACCAAGGGAAAAGGAAGCTCACCCCATCATGTATTTTGTACCACACCAGAATAAACAAATGGACAAACCCTAGCTCTCGAGTTTCGAGAGAGAATTTTCCCGGAGAGGAATGCATCTCATTCCCAACCTCTACTTGAAACCCATCAAAAGTATGAATGAATTGAATGGTGAGTTGAGGGTCTGCTTTGCTAAATTTTTGAAAATAAAAAATGAAGCCAGCCTGCTCTAGCAGAGATACCCGCGACCTGAGGTTTAGCCACTAAGGCTTTAATGTTGTTGGGCTCTGATCGATTCACTTGACCCCCCATCTTGTTTAATAATCATGTTTACTTCATGATAGAATTTACTTATCAACGTGTTGGCAATGATATCGCTTCTTTAGAGAGGTTATGTTGTACAGTGGCTTCACCTCCACAGAATTTCAGCCTCAATTCTCTTGGGATGACAGTTTGACCTTTCCAGCAATACGTGCTCACAAAAACAGCAGTATTGGCTCTCCACAAGCCTGTAGAAAAGTTTGAAATGGCACTAATTCTATCCTAAGACAGTTTCTTGTAAGGCTATCAATGTCAGGGTGTCTTCGTACATCATATGCATCAAATAGTTTGGTTGATCAAGCCCAACGTTAATCTTTTGAAGCGGTAGTAGGTGCTACAAAACTTGGTGGCTTACTATCCCATGTCTTGCTATAAATATCTCATCTCCACAAAAAATTTAGAAAGGGGTTCGACCCTTTCCTTCACCATAGAAACTTAGAAAGGAGTCTGGCCCTTTCCTTCTAGGCTATGGCCAGCCTTTTTCCTTGCCACAGAAAACTAAGCGAGGTCCAGCCTCAACCTTTACTACTAAAGGAGATGTTTGGCCCTTGTTTCTTTATGCCAACGGTAAGTTCTCCTCCCATGGATTCCTTCCTCTATTTGTTGTGGGGTCCGGCCTCTTTTCTTTGCAATGGCAACAAGGGTTTGGCAGTCTTTTAGGTGACCACGGTCTTCTTTCATCCTTGAGCAAGTGGTATTCTTCAAGACCTACTCTGAAACCATGTTGAGTTTTCAATGAGCTATGGCTCATGCATTTAATTCAATTTTCTGTTAAGCTTTTAACTTGAACCATCACTACTGCAGTAAACCAAGATCACAAGAAGAATAACCATGCACAAGAACACAAGAAGTATACTGGGAAACCCTTCTCAACAAGGGAAGAAAACCCATCCAATCCTTTGCTATATTCTTCAAGAGAAAGACCTCCCACATCATTACCAAACCTAGCACACAAGATGATGTAATTCTCATAATTTCAGACCACAACTTCTGAAATAATGAGATGACACAATAAGTGTATTTCCTCAATGGGGATTCACCTTTATTTATATAAGACTTGTCACATCAAATGATGTGTCTATTGGCACAATAGGGCCGACCTCAATAACTCAAAATTTATTAATAATTACCATATTAATTATCTTTTACATTAAGGTGGGGTCGACCTGTACCCTTTACATAACAATTAGGGTTACAAGTAAGTCTGACTCAAGGCTAATGGGAGTGGGGAGCGGGAGCAGGGAGCGGGAGCAGGGAGCGGGAGCGGGAGTAGGAGCAGGAGCAGGGAGCGGGAGCAGGAGCGAGAGCGTCGATTTTCAAAAATTTCCGGGAGTGGGAGCATTTCGGGAGCATTTTTTATATAATACATAAAAAATATATATTTTGATGCACATATATATATATATATAAAACATGCAAAATGTTGAATCAATTGCAAAAAACATGAAAACATAGATATAAGATCATTTAACAAATTGATTAGTGATGATCATTAAAGCATCAACCATTTAGTACACATATAACATCAATCATAAACATTTGTCATCAATAGATTGTAAAACAGTAAAAGCCAACATCAACCACGAAATGAAATAGTCTAGTCTCTAGACTCTAGACTTTAGAGCATCAATGATCATATTCATTACCATAGAGTTGTAACTTGTAAGATTCAAAATTTCAGTCAATAGTTCAAACTTCAAAATTCAAAATTCAAATTTCATACTTTAAAGGTAAATTGTCATATGATGTTCTTAAGTTCATAAGTTCATAACTTCATTGTTTACAGAATAAGCCATAATAAGGAGTCAAGACTCAAGACAAAGTACTAAGTTTTAGAGACTAATTCTAAACATGAAACAAAAAAAGAGATCTAGTATATAGTAGCAACTTAGCAAGTACTAAGTACTATGCTCTAAGTTTTCCTCTTGCCACGAGAAACTTCTAGTTTCTTCTCCCGTGATCTTTAAATAAGAGCAGGAACATGTGGAAGTGATCGTGGAACACGACCAACAACTGAATGGCCCCCACGTGACAATGGACGTTGTGCAGATAAAGGTAAAACTAATGAATCTGGAACCCTTGTAGTGGATGGGGGTGGCATGTCTCCTCCATGAATATGATCGCCATCATGATCACTCAAAAGCTCCTCTTCCAAGCGCTCTAAAACAATGGTTCCATCCTCTAAATTAGTCTCCTCTGGATTGTTATCCCAAGTCATATCTCTTTTACAAAAAGCATCCACCTCTGCATCACAACAATGCGACAACAACCTCAAGTTGTAATGCACATAAACCAAGCTTTTTGCCCTGTCTGCATTCAAGTTGTTTCTCTTTACACTGTGGATGAAGCTATAGGTGCTCCAACACCTCTCTGCAGAAGAGGTGTTAACGACCTGAGAAAGCACCTTCACTGCCAATTTATGCAAAGTTTTGGCAAGGGAGCCATACATGTTCCACCATTCGATAGCACCCAACCTATCTCGATCTTTGGTTGCATGCAAGTTACCAAAGACTCCATACTCATTGATGTATTTTCTCAATTCGCTTGGTACTTGAGCACACTCCTCTTCATCAGGTACCAACTTGTCCAATGCAAGCATATATCCATTTTGCACCTCTGGATTTGTGTGTGGTTTTCTCCTTTCCCCACCCCCGGGTGCTGGTTGGGCTAACCAAGATGAAGAATAATATTTTGGGGTAAGGACATATGCCAGGGCATGGAGTGGAACATTCAACTTATACCACCTTTTGACCACAAGTTTATGGATATGATCATACAAGATCGCATCCTTCGGTTGAACAATGTCTTTGATTTGGCCTAGCATGTTGTTCATCTGCTCATACACCTCTCCAATCACCGGTCAATCTGTATTTGCAAACAGAATCATAATGTAAATGGGTTTGGTGAACTGCGGAATATACCGAACCTGTTGCCAAAAATGGCCATCAAGAACTGTGTCCTCCACCTCCTGAAAGCCACTTCTCTCAAATACGGATGTATCCCTGTCTTTTAGGTCCTACCATGAATCACTGGAGGCCATACTAGCCAATGCCTCTCTTACCTTCAACAGATGCTTGAAGGTGAGATAATAGCTAGCAAATCTGGTCTTTGCAATCTTTAGTAACTCCAACTTGGAGTGACTGCGAAAAATGTAGTGGGCCATGCTATGATTGGTAATAAATCTTATCATCTTCTTCCCTCT
>SNQJ01S0001070.1:4619-29243 GCA_010110895.2 Picea sitchensis
TACCTAACCTCTCACGTAGGTAGAATAATATTTTTCCATGTAATAAAGGTCAATATTAATAAGGCCTAGAAATAAAGAGGAATAAGTAGAATGTAAGAATACCTAATAGAAGCTTCCACTTCTAGAAGGATCTTCCTCTATATTGTTCTTTGGGATAGACATATTTAGTATAAATAAGAGTAGAAGGTATCAGAGGTTTTGTCTTGGATATTATTGTAATAGAGCTCTTCTTTGCTGGAGTTTTCCCCCTCGAAGAGGAAATTTAACATTTCTCTTAGTAATCAAAGTGCTCTTTCTTGTGATTTTATGGTATTATTCTAGTATTATTGTGGTTTTGATTTGGTTATATCATTGTTTATCTACCATATTTAGCTAATTATTTATGTTCTACATACTATTTTATATTTGGAATATTACAGATTGTTGTAATGCGCATGATAGATACAATAAATTCCATTGGCATTACTGCTTCGTTCCCATATACCAATCTAAATGGTGTTTTTCCTATCATCTTCTTACTTGTAGTCCTATATGACCACAATAATACAAGAACTCTTAAGTCCCAATTATCCCTTCCTACATTGCAGATCTTCACGAGCACGTTCTCCAAATTGGCTTGAGGATTATAAGGTGTGATTCTCTGATGATGGATTTGAAATTGTTTTGTCAATTCCACAATGGTTTTATTCAAGAAGTGTGTCCCTTGTTCACTTAGTAATATGTGTGGACATCCAAATCTTGTTACTACATTCTCGAGTAGAAAGTGTGCAATATTCATTGCGCTACAATCTGTAACTGGGGTTTCTTTGGCCCATCTGGTTAAACTCTTTGTCGCAGTGATTATATACCTCACACATGATCTTGTCCTTGGTGGATTGATTGGTACACCAATGTCTATTTCCCATTTATTGAACTCGTATATTGTAACTTGTAGGTTCAACAACATCTCATCCCTCCTGGAGGGTTTCCCTATTCTTTGGAAAACATCACATGCCTGAAAATATTCCTTAGCATCCTTGTGAAGTGTAGGCCACCATATCCCTGCGCAAAAAATATTATGTGCACTAGCTCTTCCTACATAGTGTCCTCATGCAATTTTGACATTTTCTTCTCGAAGTATCATTGGCCTTTCATGCTTAACCACGCATTGTCTTACTATCCCATCTACCCCTAGCTTGTATAAGCTTCCAACAATTAATTGGTAGTATGTTGCCTTTACTACAAGTTGCTTATTTTGCACCACTGTCATGTCAGATGGAGCCATTCATGTACTAAAAACTTTACAATGTCCTCAAAGTAATCATCGACCATTTTAACTAAAAATAATTGCTCGTCTCGAAAATTGTGGTACATATTCCATGCATTTTCCCCTGAAAATATGCACTATAAGTGATCTGGTCCTGCATTCAAATTTCATGGCTTCATAACAACTTTGAAATCATATTCCTAAAACAACAATAACCATCTACAAATTCTCCCCCCCAACAATGGCTTGTTGACCAAGTATCTCAGTGAAAAATGACATGTATACATTTTTAAATGTGAACCCAACAAGTAATCCTCGAACTTTTGTAGCACATATACCATAGCCAACCCCTCTCGTTTTGTGGTAGTGTATTATTTCTCAGCCGTTGATAACTTCCTACTAGCGAATGCAATTGGGTGGTCTACATATCCTTCTCCTGGTTGTGATAATATTGTGCCCAAAGTTATGGATGATCCATAGACATGAACATGGAATTCCTTTCCCCAATCTAGAAATATCAAAATCGGTGTGGTCATGAACTTTTTCTTTAGCGTGTCCAACCCTTTCTCGAAATCTTCATTCCACTCGAACTGTGTTTCCTTTTTCAACAACTCCCCATAGGTGTGGTAATCTATGCGTAACCCTTGATGAACTTCTTGTAGTATTGTGTATGACCCAAAGTTTCTCTCAATTGTTTGACTAATGTAGGTGGTTGTAAATCCAAAAAAACTATGATATTAGCAAGGTCCACTAATAATCATTTCTTACATACCACATGACCCAACATAATTCCAAATGGTGTGCAGAAAATGCATTTCTTTAAGTTGAGTGAAATATGGCACTGTCTACAACTATCCAACATTAACCTGAGTAGTTGTATATGGTATTTTAATAGGATAAACATATTCTAGTACTCCAAGTACACCTCCAAGAATTTATCAATGAACTCCTTAAACGCTACGACCATTACTCTTGAAATAACTACGGGTGCATTCTTCAACCCAAAAGGAATTACAATATATTGGTAACTCCCCCATTCCGTCGCAAAGGCCATATTATGTCGATCTTCTTGCACAATTATAATCTGATCATAGCATGAGAAACCATTTATGAAAGATTAAGCCTCATGTCCTTCTACATTCTCTAGTACCTCGTCTGTAAATGGAATTGGGAATGGGTCATGCAAACATGCAACATTTAATTTCCTTAAGTTGATGCATGTCCTTATTCCTCATATTTTCTTATCCTGCACCTCCATAGGAATTATGCATTCATATTCTTCAATTAGTGCAAGGATTCTAGCCTATGGCATGCAATTTATCTCTACATTTACTGTTTCCTTGTATTGCAGGTTTAACCTATATGGTCTCCTCCTCAGAGGTTTAGCATCTTGTTTCAATGGAATCTTCATTTCTCTTAGTTTTCCTTCTATCCCCTTCATCTCTCAAAATGTGTTTGTGATCCAGGTGGATATCAGTGGCCACCCACCTTTTCCAACTGGCTCAAAACAATTTTTTGGCAATTTTGGTAATTTACTACTTTTAGCAGTTTTTGGGTCGTGAAACTTCTAGAGCCGTTTTGAGGCCCTAAACGACGTTTTTTGGGAAAACGGGGAGACTTATTGAAGTTCATTCAATATTTTCCCCAAAATGAATCTCCTCGACGATACCTTTCCAACAGGCTATCATGCGCCTAAAACGAAGATCTTATGCAAAATTTACGACCCCGGGAAGTTGATGTACTAACTTACCCAAACAAGGCCTGCATGACCTTTGGCGATTCATCTCCTAGGGTTAGGTTTTTGGATGTCCAGGGTTTTTTGCATTCATGTTTATTGTAAAAATTCCTTTGGACCCTCATTGTAATAATCTTCTCGTGAATGAGCACAGTTGTCACATCTCTTCTTAGAGATAATCCACCACCATTCCAACAAGCTTGTTTCTGCTGTATTTTACAGTTTCAGCTTATTTCCTTATTCAATAGAAAACTAGTTTTACTATATCTCTGTTATTTTTTGCTAAGCACCTGTTAATAATCTGTAGTCATTTATTTCTTCTCATAAAATCCAGATCAGTGGTATCAAAGCAGTCTTCTCATTGTTGTCTTAATGCGTGTCCCCAACCAGGTCGGAGTACAAAGAGTTGGGTCTCAAACTTGTTTCTCTTGAGGAAAAAATATCTCGCATGCCCAAGAAACCTCTCATGGCAGGAGAAAATAAAGCTGACGAGACAAGCGATCCTTTCAAACTGTTTATTGAGGAAGCCCTCATGCAACATAGCAAGGAGACGATGGATAGTTTTGCACAAATCCTTCGGCGACTACCAACAGGCGACACATCTTCTTTGAGCAAAGGCGTCGCCCCCTTCATGGTACAACAAAACTTCGATATTCCTATATTTGAAGTTCAGATAGATGCAGATGTTGTAGACAAGTGGATGAATCTACTAGAAGGGTATTTTTCTGTCCATAACTTTTTGAATAGAGGAAAGATTACTTTTGTGCTCCTAAAAGCCATTCCCCATGTCAAATAATTGTGGGAAACTTTTTGTGAGAAAAAGGAAATAGAGGAACCCTCATTATTTACAATCACAGCCACCTGGGAATCCTTCAGGGATGTTATTAAGGAACAATACTACCCTGTCGGAAGTTATGACGACTTGCATACCAAATGGACCACACTACGGCAAGAAAGAGACCAAGTAATGTCATATTTCACAAATATCTTCAATACCTTGGGCATCAAGCTAGGTATCAAATATTCAGAGCGACATAAGGTTCTCAAGTATCATTTTTCTTTGCACAGATACATCCAAACCAAAATGGAATTTCTGTACATCTCATCCTTGGGTGCATCCTACCGATATGTCATCAAAATCGAGCAAAAGATCAAACAAAAGACAGGATAATTTAGGCATGGGAACCCCTCACAACAAAAGCCAGGAAAGGGAAACCCCAACCCAAAGAACAAAGGACAAAGAAAATATGTACAATATCAGGAAAAATAGTCCAAGCCGAAAGAAAATAAGGACACTGGAAAGACAAAGAAAGATAACGGGAAGTGGTGAGACTTCGATAAGAGGCCTTGGCATAACACTACTGACTACTGCTCAAAGTAGTCATTGGTGGATGAAGTGAAAGCCTCTAAATCAGATGCGTGTTATGACTCTGAGTCAAAACCAGAAAGAGGAAGACAAATCATTGATGCAAAACCCAGTGCCACCGTTGCTACCACCAAGCTCCAACTTGGTGAACTAGACGAGCTAGAAGAAGGAGAGAGCCTCTTCCATTCAAAGATGTGGTTAAAAGGGACCTCATTTCACTTCATTTTCGATAGCGGTAGCCAAAAGAACCTCATCCCAACCGAGGTCATCAAGCAGTTGGCCCTGCCGACAACACTGCACCCACAATCCTAAACCATTGGATGGCTCCGCCAAGGAAGCGATCTTTGCATCAGACAACAGTGTTGATTGTCGTACGATATCAATCACTTCAAAGACACGGTATTGTGTGATGTTTCTCCACTCGAATTTTATGATGTTCTTTTGGGCCAACCTTATATATGGAAACATCATGTTGTGTTATTATTACTTTGAACAAGAAACTGTGCAGGATACCCAAGGAAGTCCCACCTAATGTTATCTCCTTGATCTCTGCTAAGAAATGCAGGAAGGTCCTCTCTCAGATGGGGAATTTTGTATTCTTCATGATTCTCTCTCAGAATAAGCGAAATATCACAGCCACATCCAGGGTTTATGTGGGCGACCTCTCCACATAGTAGAAGCAAGTAGATAAGGTCATGGAAGAATACTCGGATATATTCTCCTCACCTATCGGCGTACCTCTGCACTTCCAGGTCAAGCACCCCATCAATCTAACCCTTGATGAACCTCTACCCAATGGGCCATCCTATCACTTCTCTCTGTTATAGAATGAGGAGATCAAGCGATGGATCCAAGAATTGATCCATAAGGGGCACATTCATACCAACTCATCAACTTGCGGGATCCCAATCATGTTGGTATAGAAGAAATATGGAACCTGATGACTCTGCATTGATTACCAGGCTCTGAATAAAATCACGGTCAAAAACTGGTACCCGATTCCCCAAATTGACAACCTCCTTGATCAACTCACGTGGGCCAAATACTTCAGTAAAATTGATCTAAATTCTAGCTACCACTAGGTCTTGATAGAACATACAAATGTATGGAAGACTGCCTTCAATTCAAAGGAAGGACTTTTTGAATGGTTGGTCATGCCCTTTGGTCTGACAAATTATCCTGCCAATTTCATGAGGATGATGGATGATATCCTGTGACCATTCACCAATAATTTTGTAGTGGTTTATCTCGATGACATTCTCATTTACAACAAGACTTGGGTCATACACTTGCAACATATTCAGTAGGTTCTACACACCCTGCAGTAGCACAAGCTATACACCAACTTGGAAAATTTCTCCTTTGGCATGGACATGGTCCATTACTTGGGCTACATCATTGATCAACATGGTGTACATGTGGATCCAGCCAAGATCCAAGTCATCTGTGACTAGCCAGCCCCAACCACACTCACTGAGCTTCAAGGCTTCTTAGGCCTTGCCAATTTCTATCACAGGTTCATGTTAGGATTCTCCCAAATTGCATGGGCCCTCAGCCAAATAACCAATGGTGGTGGTAAGGAAAAATTTATGTGGGGTCGGTCCCAACAACAATAATTCGATGATTTGAGGTAGCGCTTATGCTCAGCCCCAGTACTTTCACTACCATACCTACAACAACCCTTTGATATTGAGACAAATGCTTCAGACTATGTTGTGGGTGTCATTCTCACTTACCATGGCCACCCCGTGGCCTATCATAATGAGAAACTATCATATGATGTTCATAAGTACCCTACTTACGAAAAATAAATGTACTCCATTGTGTAAGCCTACCGCCAATGGAGACATTACATTCTTTGGNTGGAAGGAGACAGTCATCCACACTGATCATAAGCCACTACAGTTCATGCAGACACAAGGAAAATTGTAGAATGACTTCCATCAAAAGTTGTCCACATATTTGTAGCAATTACACATCAACATCAAGTATAAAATAAGAAGCACCAATCACATCGTTGATTGCCTCAACAAACCACCAGTCGCGACATTCACCCCGTTGCTAGACTCTTGCGACCATGAGACCTCTAGATGGCCCAACTCTATGAGACAGACCTAGACTTCGCCACCACCTACCAAATGTTGGGTGAAAACATAGTTGTCGATAATTTCCATCTTTAGGATGGGTTGTTGTGTCATCTAGTCCATATCTATGTTCCATCAAGCGAGTGAGCAAAGATGATCTGGGAAGCCCACTACATTCAGGTGGCAAGACACTTCAACATCAAAAAGATAGTGGTGATGTTACAAAAACATTTCTACTTGGTGAAACTTCGACAGGAGTTCAACAAGTATATTAGGTCCTGCATTGTTTGTGCTATTGCTAAATCGACCAGTAATAGATAGGGCATGTACACCCCTCTTCCTACTCTTGATAGGCCATAGGAATCCATATCAATGAACTACATGTCGGGCCTCCTGTCCACCAAGTGGGGAAATGACTATGTTTTTGTGGTTGTTGATTTCTTTTCTAGGATGGTGATTATAGTTGCTTGCAAGAAGAGCATCACAACAGAGGCCACTGCCAATATATTCTTTGAATGAGTCTGGGTAAATTCTGGAATCCCACAAACCATTTTCTCAGATCAAGACAATGGATTTCTCAACACATTTTGGTTAAGCCTCTGGTCACTGTTGGAAACCTAGCTCACCAATTCCATGACCTTTCACCCCCAGACAGATGGCCAAACCGAGGTTGTAAATCGAATGATTGTGCATATCCTTCACATGTATAATTCCAAGCACCATCGCATATGGGATGATAGCTTTCCCTATGTACAACACAGCTACAACCGAGACCTGCATAGCTCAACCGACCATAGGCCCTTTTAGGTGGGGTTGGGATTCCAACCATTGGATCCCATAGATGTTACACTTCCCCTTGCGGTCAAATCAACCGACCCATCTCCTGCTCCAACTAAAGTTGAAAAAGCCACCTAGTTCATTGAGTGGATCCAAAAAATTTGCCAATAGGTTCAGGATATCCTACAGAAGTCCAATGACAAGTACAAGCAACTCCATGATCAACATCGGGTGCCACATAAGTTTTAGGTGGGCGAAAAAGTTTGGTTGCACTTGCAGAAAGAACGCCCTACATGACCCCATTGAAATCTTCATCGACTCTGTTATGTGTCGTACACCATCACAAAGGTCATGGGGGATAATGATTTTGAGCTCAACATTCCTCCTTTCCTTTGCCTACACCCAATGTTCAACGTGGATCTCCTTCACCCTTATTTCCCACCATTATTGGACACCTTAGAAGTAGCAGAACAACTGACACCAACAGAGCTCAACCCGAACTACATACAGCAGGAATCCCATGATCATATTGTGGAAACACATATCAAGAGAACTCAACAGCAAAAGATCCAACGTTATTGTGTTGTCAAAGCAACGTAGCTCCTGCACCAAGGCAAGTGGCTCACCCAGGGCCAAATTCAGTAGAAATTTCCTCATCTGATGGGGAAATTCAACGTAATGGAGACCATTTCTTCGTAAGGAGGGAGGATTGATCTAGGTGGATATCGGTGGCCACCCACCTTTTCCAACTGGTTCAAAATAGTTTTTTGGCAATTTTGGTAATTTACTATTTGTAGCAGTTTTTCGGGTCTTGAAACTTCGAGAGCCGTTTTGAGGCCCTAAATGGCATTTTCGGGGAAAATGGGGAGAAGTATGGAAGTTCATTAGATATTTCCCCCAAAATGAATCTCCTCTATGATACATTTCCAATGGGCTATCATGCACCTAAAATGGATATTGTATGAAAAAGTTACGACCTCAAGAAGTTGATGTACAAACTTACCCAAAAGGGGCCCACATGACTTTTGGCGCTTCATCTCCTAGGGTTAGGTTTTTGGATGTCTAGGGTTTATGACATTCCTGTTTATTGTAAAAAGGCCTTTAGAGCCTCATTGTAATCATCTTCTTGCGAATGAGCGCAACCGTCAGATCTCTTCTTAGAGATAAGCCGCCACCATTCCAGCAAGCTTGTTTCCACTGCATTTTACAGTTTCAGCTTATTTTCTTATTCAATAGAAAACCAATTTTATGGCATCTCTGTTATTTTGTGTTAAGCACCTGTTAATAATATGTAGTCATTTTGTTCTACTCATAAAATCCATATTAGGCTGGGAATAGATCTTGATACTTCCATAGTAAATATATGATCTTCTCCATAGTTTCATCGTTCCAGTAATTTCCCATCTATGCAAACTTTGGGGTTTTATCCATTTCATTATTTATGTTTTATGTGTTTAGTGGTTGTGCAGATGCAACAAATTCCAACTTTTGTCCCCATACTACACATTCCACTGAGTTTCAAGTATTTGAATGTTTCTAGGATCCTCCTTAGTGACATTGTAAAATTCTACACTACTACATATGGGCGGATTATTCCACGAAATTTTTCCATGTTTCCATTATTTTCATCTTTTTTTTACATAGGGCGGCATTTTCGTCGATATTGCCATGAAACTTCGTCACATTATCCAAAAATAGGTTATTTTAACTTGGTCAGTATTTTCGTCACTATTGCCACGAAAGTTCATCACTATTGCCACAAAAGTTCATGGCAATAGTGAGGAAACTTTTCACTATCTCATTGGTCGGTGTTAACGACTAATTGACTATTTGATCTATATATACATGAATTTAAGAGAATTTGTGATAACACGAAGTGTAATAGAGATATCCACTTTGATAGTGGTTGAAATGTTAGCCATATTTTCTTCCTTAAATGCATTAGGGGTTGTTATGGGATGTTTAATCCAATCAACATGACTAGTAGGGATAGAACATGTGTCCTTGATTGTGAATTATCTAGGTGAGGTAGTTGGGGTGCATGCATCCTACAAGAGAAAAAAAAATCTATGACACATTGTATCCCAAGTATAGTAGGGATCATGCATGGCCTCTAGTATGTCTTCATCAGAATGGAAAATGGGGGTTGTAGAGGTTAGGTCATTATAGGATGACGAGGTTTGTGGGTGTGATTTTTTTCTTCCATCTATGTCACATGTGCATGATAAATTATTAACCATGGAGGGGTCGAAAAATGTAGAGAAAATGTAAGTGAAATGAGACTCCAGTTGTGAAGTTTCTATTGATTCATCTTGACAAGGTGAGATTATGCTAATACCTAAGAGTGATGAAGGGTTGTTGGAGAATATTGGCCTTAATTACTTGTAAAGAAGTGATATATGGAAATAGAAAATAGGTTATCTATCATTAGTGGTGGAAATATTTTTTACCGAGGTCTTTCTTGAAAGATCACTGGGGTGGGAGGGGGAACATGGGTGCTACCTATGCTGAGTTGTGGTGGAATAGGTGGTTGGTCATATATTAGTGGTGTAATAGATGCAATATTTGATGATTAATTTTAATATATTATATAATATATAAATTAAGTTATAATGTATATTATATATAATTATAATATATTTTAATTATATAAAATACAAATTATGTATAATTATAATATATATAATAAACCAAATAAAAAAAAAAGATTCAAAATTGCGCATGAGGAGAGGAAATGAGGATATCACATGAGGAGAGTCAAGGAGAGAACATGAGAGTTGAGGATAAATGAGGATATCACATGAGGAGAGTCAAGGAGAGAACATGAGAGTTCAGGATAAATGAGGAGAGAACACCACAAGTAGATCTGAGGAGATCAAAGAAGGAGTAACTCCCCAAACCCTGACATCTACGCAAGGGCATATCAGAGAAGGAGATCAAGGATGAAGGATACTGAGCTAGAGGGCACATGGAGGAGACTGAGCTAGAGGGCACACTGTGAGCAAGCTTGAGAATGGTGAGTGGTAGTTCCACCAATCCCACCCAAAATTTTTTCATTGAGATATGGTTTTTCCAAGTTTCCTCTATTTTTGTTTTCCCCTTGTCTACCAAAAAAAACATGTTTTAATTGTGTGGAGCTTAGAAAGGTCAAGTTAAATCTCATTCATACCCCCTATTTTCCCTAGATGAAAGAAAAAAAATAGAATGTACACATGTATTTCATCCAAAATGGACCCTCCATCCTTCTCCTCCTCACTATTCTCATGATCCAGGTCTGTCCACATAGGTGTTGTCTACATAGGCATTGTTTAGATACGTGTTGTCTACAACATTCCATTTTGTCCCACTAGATCTTGGACAATGAGGCATCACAAAAAATAAGGAGGCTGTCCATAGCATTCTCTATAGAATCAAAAAAATCTAGAATCATTCCATAATGTTCTTCATAAAAGTTAGGTCCTTATGAATAATATGAAAGAGTTCTATGTAGAATGTTGAATAACTAACTATCCAACTTGATGTTCTGGGAGGGGAATGCCTTTGATAAGATCATGATCAACCCCATGATAAATGAGATAATCTAGGGCCTTTAATTCAATTTAAAAAAATACTTTTCTTGGATGGACCCTAAGTGTCCCATATCCTGTGATTCACACTTTTTGATAGGCAAGAATACGGAGCTTTTGCAGAGTGTCTCAGAAGAGTAGAAGAAAAATTTCCCGAAGTCCATGGCCTTAATCATTCCTATATTGGAGGGTCATTCGATCATGTTAAAAATTAATCTCAATGAAGAGGGTGTTGAAATCAAGGAAACATTTGAGGGAATTCCATAACTTTTTCCCCTTCAAGCAATATCACAGAAAACATGCACTCCTTTTCCTCCTCTACACCAGTCATGTGAAAATCCATACAAAATAACGAATGGATTTCCAATGATTTGTCAATAATCCATTTCTATAAAAGGGCACATTCATCATTAGACACATAGAAGTTGGATAAAACCAACAACCTTCCATCCAAGGTCAACAAAATTGAAACCCATTTTTAAGATTTGTTGGTGCCTCATCCTATAAATGACAACAACATTAGGAAATATGGAGACGTCATCGGGGGCCCCAGGAAGAGTTATCTTTTCTTTCTAACAACTTCCCCACCTTGAAATCAGCTCAACCAAAGATAGGGTCTAATAGCTAGAAGAGCATCGTACGTATTGTGATGTCCGGTGCACCCTTGGCGACCCCTGAAAATATGGAGGACCGATTACTGTCCATTCCCGGTCATACTCATAATCGCATCAGGTCTCTAAGGTGAACAACCTATGGTCAGTAGAACAATGTAGGTAAGGGAAGTCGACAAAACAGATCTATAAATTCGGGAAAAGGATTGGCTCTGAGGGCTGGGCCTAGGGGTCTGTGTCCTCAACTTGTGGACTTTCGACAGTCTTCCCGAGATGCTATTGCAGTGAGGGTGGGCAGTCACATGCCGATTGGGATACGGACATAGGATATCCCATCGCAAGGGATTTTTCCTAAGCAGTGAATAGTCGACATAGAAATGGTATGGACAGGGGGAATCTAACTATTTAATTAAACTAAAGCATTGTGATGGTCCCTATGAATGTTGACGCAATGTGATTTCTACCCAGTTCTCTGAATGTCAAAGTGATGAAATTCAACCAAGTGCGGGTAAACAAATAGAGAATTCAATCCTTAGAATCCTTGAGATTGTAGCGAGGATAAAGATCATGAAGGATAGAGACTTGGAGAAGTTCAGAGAAAAGATGAGGTTTTTAAGTCACCTCATGGAATCAAGCTCAGAAGGGTGGATGCGAAGTTATTTGGCAAGGAATTATCGAGAGTCTAAACAGATGGTGGAAATTCCCACAGGGAGAAACACCAATTTCTGTGGACCATTGGATCTAGTAGATTTATGGGGAGGATAAGGGAGAGAGTCTTTCAACACTTGTAAGCTCAATAGGAATAGTAGCCATCATATCTGAAGGAGCGAGAGTCGTTGATTTGGCACTCTAAAATATTGGTATTTCGAGAGTCGGGAGTGTGGAGAAAGATGCAAATCATAATTTGCAAGTCATGAAATCCCGATTTGAAAAGGAAGAACCTGGAGCGTCGAATCACAGGATACGAGGGTCGTCGATCTAGCATAGTGGTCATTGTGAGTTCATATTTCAGGAAAAGGGGAGAGAACCACTTCACATACCCTCGATACACGAAATCTCAACGTGCTCATAGGTTGGGCCCCAGGTCGCAGTCGGACGTCAGCCAGAGCAAACTTAAAAAATTGGGGAAGTCTTGAAAATTTGGAAGTGAGCTTGTTCTTCTTTGAAATCGATGATTTTATACTCTCTCATGCCATTGGCAAGGTTCTTGAAACTTGATTGTCTTCTTAACTAAATATTACAAGGCATTAGATATATTTTACAATGCTTTATCAACCCAAGTCTTGATGTAACCCATGATGGGTCCCATTGGGACCTACTATTTCACGCTTAAGGAAAATATTTCATTGTGGGATTTTCTTAATTCTATGCATTTCTCTTCAATCAATGAATCAATCCGAGAATTCTTAATAATCAAATCACTAATCCATAATTTTATCTCCTTTTTAGAGAAGTTGGTATGTCATTGATTCAAAGAGTTGGTCAAATAAATAATTTTGGTGTCAAGGACAAAGGATTTGCTCATCAATTCCCATAGATCCATCAACAACTTTAATATTTCTTCAATGTTAGTTACAATTGTATCCCTAACCCTATACAATAACCCTTAGGCTCACTTTACTTTGGAAATTATCTTGGGATTGTCTTCAAGTTTTTCATATGGTGTCCTAATGGCCAATGGTTACATAAACAATGGTTTAGGAATCAATGTAGATTCCAAATCTGTTATCCTCCTTTTCATCTTATTGTTTTCCTCTACTTGATCCAAATTGGATTTCGTAAGCATACACCCTATGGCATCATTCACTTTTGTATATACCATGGTTTCATAGTCTTAGTCCTCCATCCTTTGCATGAGGGAAAAACCTTCATCGAGACAACCTAGTTCTCAACCCTAAGAGGCATAACATGATTAAAGATGTTTTTGTCTCCAAGACTTGGGACAATATTATGTGAAACTATATCTCTTTCCCTAGGAGATAATGATTCCACTTCTTCACTACTTTCACAACAACAAAGAGTTCTTTATCATATGTGAGGTAGTCCAACATTGCTCCATGAAACAATTTTGAATGGTAACACAACAACCATAAATGCAGAAGCATCACCCCTAAAACATACTCGCTTTCATTTGTTTCTAGTTGAAATGGTCATCGTAAATTGGGCATGGCTAAGATTAGAGAATTTCCAGTCTTTCTCTTTAGTTCTTCAAACGCCCATAGTTGTGGCTTGCCCCAATGAAAAATCTTCTCTTTGGAACTCATGGCGAGTAATGGTGCAACTGTTTCTTAAATGTTTTCTACAAAAATTCTCAAGTTTTGTATGAACATCCTCAAGTATTGCATTTTTCCCATGAAACTTTTGATCTTTGTCAAGATGGTAGGAATAAGCAACTGGATGAACTTTGCAATCTTGTTTGGATCCACCCTTAGCGCTCTATTGACGAGTGAAATTGAACATCCGTCAACTGGACGAATGAGTCTGGTCCAGGGTTGTCTAAGTAACCTAGACCGTTTGGTGTAACTCACTCTGACGGGTTTTGTGGCTCCATTAGCCAATCTAAAATCCTAATAAAAAAACAAAACAACAAAGGAATAACTAACTAATGCCAATACCTATAACAGATACATACATACATACTCTGTTATAACTGTTTTAAATGCGTTTAAGAAAAACAGGAAAACAAAAAGATTTGATTTATGAACAACATTTACAGTTTTTAAGTTTTACTAGAAACTCATGAAATCAATGTAAAATAACTGCTTTTGAGAAGAAGATAAAGAAGAAAATTTAAATATTTTTTGTTTTCTTTCTATAAATCTAATAAATCTTGAATTAACCAAACTATGAAACACAGATGTTCAGATAGTCAAAAGTTGATCTAAACTTTCTGGTTTCTTTAATACTTAAATGACTGAAATTAAAAAAAATGCAAAAGAGATAACCTAGAATTAGTTTGTATGATGTATCCATGCCTTTGTATGAATAAAGAGAATCCAACAACCAAGTCTATGAGATAAATTTGCAATAGACTTATTCTACAACTATTTTGAATAAATTCATAAAATGTATCGGCGACTGAAGTTTAATGAAAGAGAAGGGGACACAAATTGAACCTTGTGATCTTATGATCGCAAACAATTACAGTAAGATGAATCTGAGTGTAACGTATTTCATTTCATCGGTCAAATAAAAATCAAAGATAAATCCTATCATTCGAATTGAAGAGATGATCACAGTCTCAACATCTAGAACAAAAAAATTATGGACAATAGCTATAGCAGGAGTATCGTGAAATATAACATATCATAGAGTCTAAAGCTACAAGAAATATTAATATACCAAGATTTAAATAAAACAAAACATCGATGAAACACCATTAACAAAAGGCTAAAGCCAAAATGTTGTGCACTGTTTCATTTAGTCTTGAAATAATTCATCCATCTTTGGTTCGAGGGAGAGATGCCTCTCAATTACAAAATGCATGGTTTTTAAAGGGTTTTTGGGCAATATGATCTCCCTATTTCTGAGGATAAGATCAGAACATTACAAATATAGGGGTCTATAGCCACCCATGATCAAATTTTATCTTCAAAATTTATGAAAGTTTTTCCAGTTTACAAAATAAACAAAAGGAGATAACTAATCAACTAGATCAAGTATGTTCCATCCCATAATATTAGCATCAGATATACCATGTCCTAAAAAAACAAAATGAGAACAAGTTAAGTATTTTATTAACAAACTGATTACTAAATTTTATTTAAAAATGACTTGAATTCAAACTAATTTAAAAAAAAAATATAAGTTGCAGGTTTATGTAGCTAGCTACAGGTTTCTGTAGCTAGTTAAAATAGTAAAAATCAAAATCAAAAAATAAAATCTAATCTATTTTATTAACAAAATAGAAGCAAATAAAAAAACATAACAACTATTTTCTATTTCAGCCATTTGACAAAGGAGCATCTAAATTCATGATAGTGGAATTTGTTGGGTTGTTTATTTTTTAATGATCATTTTATTAAACTTCTTAATCCTCTTGTTTATAAAACTCAACTCTGAGTTACCCTATTTCTTATTCTTTGTATTTTTCTTACCAGTTGGTTTGTCAACAATATCCCGAAATGGCTCAATAGTAGGAGCAAGAGAAACCTTCTCTTTCAATACATCTACTAACTCTTCTTTCAATTTTCTGGGTATGAAATTATATTGAGGCTTTTCCTGAAGGGTTTTACATAGGAACAATGTTTGGTTTAGTGGACGCATGGTATTCATGTGGGTTGTTACACAGGTCTTTGATAGCAAGGTTTAGCCTTTGTTTGTTATAGAACTCATCCATTTTCTATAGATCTTCAAATCCACAGAGAGGAAAAGGGGAAAATAAAGAAAACTCGGAAGCAATAGATTTTATGAGAGAATACTATCCAAAAAATGAAATATACCTTTGAAATGGATTCGTTTATGAAGAATTTGTTCACAATGAAGGTAAATGGCCCCATTTCCGAAATGGGTTTTAAAGGGTTTGTGCTAATTCATAACCATTTGCATGAAACATTCTCTCGCAAAAACGTGTCTCTAGCATGCAATTACGGGGTTTTAAAAACATAAAACTCAGAGTCATTTGGTTGGATGGTAGGAGCTATAAGAACAGGTCCGAATGGACAAAAGGAAAACAACCAAACAATACCCCTGCATAAACATAGTATGAACACTCCTGGTAATGAAATCTTTGAGTACATCACACTACACAAAACCTTAACTCGTAATGAGAGGTTTGTCAATTCATTCTGCCAACCAAAACAAGGTACAACATACAATTTCGGTGCATTTAATCCCCACATCATGTAATGGATATAGTCAATTTGCAAAGGATTGGAATGGATATTTTTTTACATATCATAGGTGAATCGATATTTGGCATTGAAGCTGATTTACAAAGGATTCAACTAAATAAGCTTACATTCCAAATGTAACTCAATATGAGTACTATATCGGCATTCGATAAACTCCAAAAGGAAAACCATTTAAGTATGAAATATACAATAGATGTAAGAACAATGAACCTTTAAAAACATGTTTTTGGATAGGGATATAATGCGAAATTAAGTTTCCATGCTTGATTCATGCTTCTAGTCATGGATCAAGCATGAAAACGCAAGATTAAAAATAAACCAAGAATAATCAAACATATTTTTTATAACCCAATAATCACCCTCAAATAGTAATATTTACGGGATGAGGTGAAGGTAGCTACATGAGGTTTCCTTTTTCATTCGAAATAGAAAAAACATGTAGGGCTTCCAACATGCTCCTTCATTGATTATGTTTCTAAGATAAATCAAGGACACATTTTGACACTACATTTTTTCAAATTCATGATCAATTGATCTATTTTTAGTGTCTCTAGTCCTTGTTCCACATGTTGTATGTGATCTTAATAATTATTGTTGAACATTAGTATGTCATCTAGATATACTTTTAAAATGAGTAAATAAATGGTTGTAGCACATCATTCATCAAGCACATGAAAGTTGTAGGTTCATTACATAAACCCAAATGAATCACTAACCATTCATTCAAACCTTGTTGCCTTGTCTTGAATGTTATTTTCCACATATTTTTCTTTGATCCTTAATCCAAGTCTTGTCTCACCCAAACCAAGTGATATGCTTGTGAATGACCATGAGTCTCTAGGCCAATATCTTAAACTAGTTGTGTTGAGATCAAATTCAATTGTGAATCGAGATCAAACAAGTAATCCACTTTAGCTTGTCTCATGTGGATATAGTCATGAAATAATTTGGTCATATCTTTATGCTTTTTGGGACTCTCATTGATTAATGTTGCCTCCTTTTGAATGGTAGTGCAACTAATTAATGCTGCCTCCTTTTGAATGGTAGTGGAACTACTTCTTCTTTTATCTTTTAGAAGTGCTTGGGGAATTTATCGAGGTGTAATTTCCAACAGTCTTGGTGTGTCACTTTCTCTCACAAGACTTGTAATACATGGTGGGAGGTGTTGTTTCTTGAGTCATTGCTACAGTATTATTAGTAGCCCACTTCTTATTCTTCCCATAAATGACACCTTGAACCACCACAAATGACCTCTCAAAGGCATCCTTTGCCAATTAGGTATATAGGTAACACTAACATGCTTAAGAACTAGGTATGGGTCTCGGGGCCTTGACATGGTCAAGGGAGGAAACATGAACTTTAGGCCTTAAAGAGATATTTCAACGAGGCAGGGCCAATAAGGATGCCTCGTATAACCACACAAGGCCTTCTGAGGGTATTCAAACCTATGGTTGGGGATGTCAATGCCACTAGTTGGTTTTGAGTAGTAGGTATGTGTCTCAAGGTCTTGGAAATGATATAGGAAAGAAGGCCATGCCTTAGGTTCTAAGTAAATCTTTGAGTCATCTAGACCCATGAACAATGCCTCAAATTACCACACATAAACTCCAGAGGGGTATCCTTGGCCTCTAAGAAATGATGTTAGTGCTCTCATAAGGTTTTGAGAATTAGCTATGGGTCTGAAGGCCTTGATATGGTTGAGGGGGGAACCCAAGGCTTAGTCGAAGTACAAATCTTCTAGGCATTAGTGGCCAAACATGACACCTCAAAATAGAACACCTAATCTCTCAAGGTTTTATGCAACTTCTAGGGCTCAAATTTCATGAATGACACCTCAAACCACCATAGATGAACTCTCAAGGGTATCTTTGGCATTCAAGTGGGAGTATGGGCATCAATAGGATATTTTGAGCACTGGGTATGGGCCTTGGGTCCTTGGACAAGATCGAGAGAGGCAACCCACTCCTTCCATCCCATTGTCTCCTCTCAGGTTCAATGCCTTTACAGTATTCCATATATAAGACCACAACCCTTTCCTTTATAGTTTGTACAACTTCATCAAAACCCTTACACCCTATGCATACAATGGATTAAAAACCTACTCTATCATCTTGTAATATATGTCACAACCAACCCCAACATTATTTCCAACTCAAACCTTTCCTCCATTCCCCACCAGCCACTAAAGGCGCTTTCAAAATATGTGAAATTCTAAGATCATGGGTTTCCAAACTATCGATCCCCACTAGGAACTCTTTGATGGGTCTCAAATCCAGTTCTCCACTGAGTGTCGGGGGATATGAAAATATATCCAACTTATATGCAACTATATGCAACTTTGTGCAACAATGCAACTTATGCAACTATATTGCAACAATTTCGTATGCAACTATATGGAAATATGAAACTATATGCAACTATGCAACTATATGAAACTATGCAACACACAACTTATGCAACTTATGCAAATTTATGGAACTTATGCAACTTTATTCAACATGCAACTTTATACAATAGTGCAACGTATGCAACTATGCAACTATATGCAACTTATGCAACTATGCAACTATATGCGACTTGTGCAACTATATGCAACTATATGACAATTTAGGTATGCAACTATATGCAAATGTGGAACTATGTGCAACTATGCAACTATATGGAACTATAAACAACTTTGTGCAAAAATGCAACTTACCTAAGCTATTATATGGAACTATAAACAACTTTGTGCAAAAATGCAACTTATGCAACTATATGCAACTATATGCCACTTTATGCAACTATATGCAACAATGCAACTATATGCAACTATATGTAGATATGCAACTTATCCAAATATATGCAACTATGCAACTACATGCAACTTTATGCAACAATGCAACTATATGCAACTATATTGCAACAATTTCGTATGAAACTATATGCAACTATATGAAACAATGCAACTTATCATGTTTTTTAGTGACAATATGAAACTATATGAAATTTTATGCAACACTGAAACTTATGCAACTATATGCAACTTATAAAACTATATGCAACTATATTGAAACTATATGCAACTGTGTTGGTACCAAAAATGTATATTGGCACAATAACTTATCTTCTTGTTTTAACGAGTGTAGGTACCACCAAATAGGTATCTGTTGGATCTATCTTGCTTGAACGATGATCAAGATATACCAAGAGAGGTTGAAAGTGAGACATGTTGTACTAGATCTACCGGTTCTAGATCAACTAGATCTGAAATGGTAAGGAAAAGATTTTGTATACGCATGCAATTTTTTATTTCCAATGGATGGTCTCATAATTATGATGCTGAGAACATAGGTGACATTGAGTTTCCCTTGAGGTATAAACATCTACTGCAATGATGGGCACCTAAAGAGATACCTGAAGTGGACACAAATTTCTTCATCAGTGGGAGGATGTATCGCATTGCTCCTTCATCCTTACATGGATTGGTGTTCTTTTCCATGGATGGCATAAAGGTCGGCTATGGAATTGTAACTGAATTGATGGAGTATGTCATACCATTATACAAATACAATCACTGGTTGATGTTGGTCCAATATACGCAAAGTATGTGGAGATACGAAGTTGCCGCAAATTATATACAACTAGTAGATAACAATCAAAATAAAGGGGCAACTATGTATATTGATGGAAGGCCAAAAGCTACTGGAAACATTGTAGAATTTATAAATAGTACATGACCAGTGGAAACAACTAAGAAACCGAATTGCATATTTGAGGGACGCGAAGGAAATCGTATATTTGTATGTGCAACAAAAACAATAGTTCCAGATGAAGAGTTTGTTGATCGATTACAACTTAAATCAAATAGATGGAGGGGGTGCGACTATGGGGGTAAATATCTTACATACCATTCAACTCAACCTTTGATCAATCATTGTTACAATTTATCGTTGCAATATTTCAATTTTTTACTGCATATATTTCATTTTTCATTATTTGTTTTCTGATATTAGTGCAATATTTCATTTTTTTAATGTTACAAGTACTTTCATAACTCTTGTTGATTAATTTATTGTGTCATCTATCCAGGGTGACCGTGAGATATCATAGGCTATATCTATCTAGGGTGACCATGGAAAGGCACCCATTGTGCCTCAGCAGGGAAATGTTAAATAAAGTAACAACTTATGACTACATCAACTAAATTTCAGATATTTCATTATTTTTTTTCTGATATTACTGCAATATTTCATTTTTCTAATGTTACAGGTGAATTTCATAACTTTTATTGATTGATTTATTGTCTCAACATCTGGCCAGGGTGACCATGGAAGAAAATCACCCATTACATCTGTCTAGGGTGACCGTGGAAAGACACCTATTGTGCCTCACCATGTAAATGTTAAATACAGAAAATATTTATGACTACAACAACTAAATTTCTGAAATTTCATTATTTTTTTTTTTGATATTACTCCAATATTTCATTTTTAAAATGTTACGGGTGAATTTCATAACTTTTATTGATTGATTTATTGTGTCAAATTCTATCTAGGATGACCGTGTCCAAAAATCACCTGCTACATTTGTTCAGGGTGACCATGGAAAGGCACCCATTGTGCCTCACCAGGTAAATGTTAAATACAGTAACAAATTATGACTACAACAACTAAATTTATGAAATTTTGTTATTGTTTTTCTGATATTACTGCAATATTTCATTTTTTTAATGTTACAAGTGAATTTCATAACTTTTTTTATTGATTTATTGTGTCAACATCTGTCCAGGGTGACCATGGAAAGGCACTGTAATGTCCCCAAGGCCGAGCCCTATTGTAAACCTTGCATTATGAATTGTAATTATGTTTTATAGGTTGGTGATCCAAGTTTATATAAGCTGGTGGGATTATGTGATTATTAGGCCAGAGAGCCTAAGTGTTGAAGGCTGGGAGCCTGCTTTTGTATATGTAATCAGGCATAACATTAATAAAGAAATATAAACACCGCTATGTGCAGACTGACCATGATGAATGAGTGATGGGGGACTAAGCTTCCACATAGTGGGTAAGGGATTGGGGGATGGATGGTTGGGAAGAGGGGCTATGTGTTGAGCCTAGGGGATTAAATCCTTGGGAATAATATTTTAATATTATTCCAAAAATACATGTGAAATGTATGTTTTTATCCTAAGTTCCTGGAAGGGGAACATGTGCAAAAGGGAACGCATGCTATGAAGCGCATGCAGCTTCATGGGTGACACATGTCAACCCAAGCACATGCAGTTAAAACTGTGGAAATGAGCCATGTTGGAGGTTCCTCTTCCATTCCCATCGACTGCTGCGTAGGTTCCTCCTCCATTCCACCGTCGACCGTCTGAACATGAATCCCATCTGACCTCTGCAAGAATACCCTCATGCAACTCTGAAACTGGGGAAAAGGTCTGTGTTTGTTTCGGGGAAATCCAGTACACCCTCTGTTCTGAACCATCGAGCCTGTGTGTGGGATCTTTGTACACCTTGCATAGTCCCGAAACCATAACCGTGAGTCTATCCAGTAATTGTTGAGCCTGGTTGGGTTGAAGTATGTGTCTGTCACCTATTGGGAAGCCCATGTCTATTTTCCCAGTTGACTGTTGTGGCCACGCAGTGCTGGACTGCGCGTGGCTTGTTGGCTAGTGTAAGTTCATGTTGAGCCTGTGTGTAACCTCTCTCCAGGTGAGGGAGGTGATTGTTGTTGGAAGAGGCGGGTTGTCAGGCATGTGAGCATCTCTCTCCAGGTGAGAGAGTTTGTTGGGAAGTGCTTTTCTCCCAAAGAGAGTCCAGCACCAGCTATGGAGCTCTGAGACTTCCTGATTTGGCCTGTTGTCGAGACCCAGAGAGGGAGGTGAAGCACCGATGGATTGTGCTTGTGAAGGTGTATACTCGTGGGCAGAATAGGCATGTGGAGAATGAGAGTTCTTGAGTAGTGGGCATAAGAAGGCATCCTGGGAAGAATCCTTCTAGTGATTCTGTGCAGTTTTCCCTGTAACCTCATCCTAGCCTAGGTTTCGTTGCCTTGGGTGGAGCTTAGTCCCAGCTCATGGGTGACCTACTATTGAGACTGATGAGCAGCATGGTCTAAGGCTGGGAGGTTCGTGGAAGGCATGAACGTGGTTGGTGGAATTACCATAGTTTCAAAGATAAGTATCAACTTATGCTTTAATTATGTTTTGGATGCCTATGTTGCTTATAATTATCATGTATTCTGCTGTAATCATGAATTATTGTTAAGCCCATTAAATCTGCATATTAGCGGTAATCTTGTGCCTACTCTGAGTTAAATGTGTTTCATTTGATTAAATTAATGTTATATATATAAATAAGTATGAGATTGTTGTTCCGCACAGTAGCGTCTGCCCGACCAACGGTTGGATGATGGCCAGGGGAGTGTTACAGAATTGTATCAGAGAATAGTTTCAATGCTGAGCCTGGATGGGTCGGATCAGTGGTCTTTGGACTGAGGTTTTGAGAAGAAATTGTGTCTGGAGGACTAATTTCAGACCTCATAATGTTTTCTGAGTGTCAACGGGCTACTTGATCGTATTACAAACCTCAGGAGGTGTAACGGTATTATAAAAACTGCAATCGGTGTGGTATATGGCCAAAGGGAGAGAGAAATCCACACTAAAAGTGTTAGAGACATAGAATATTTTCACTAGGAAAGGATAACCCTCACGACCGTCAGATCTAGAGAATGTGCACAAGGATTAAAACCCTTTGGAGTTGCACAGGAGTGTGGAAATCACGGTACACGAAATCTCAAAATCGTGAGGATTGTCTATCGGAGGGACACGTGGCTGTCAGTCGGAATTTCAGAATCTAGGAAACCAAAGGGAAATATCCCTCATTGTCACAAGTCATGAAATCCCAGTTATCGAAAACTCGAAAACCCAAAGTCCCGAAATATTTGAATACGGAAGAACCGACCCGAAATCTTGAAACGCTCTACACCGCAGATCATAGGAGAGTAATTTGAACCATTGGATCATTTTAGAATTTGGGGATTGAAATGATAAGAGACATGGAGTCACTACATCGCAAACTCCTGGTTACCGAAAAGCCAAAACCCTGAAATCCCGAAAATGCCAAAAGGATCTGCGTCGTAGATCTGAGAGAGGTATAACCGTTGGATTTCACTTGGAAGGGATGTGGGCACATAGATGTGTACCACATGCTAGCGAGTTGAGATGAAAAGAGAGAGTGGTGGGACCCGATGACGTCACCATAGGTGACGTGGAACCTCCTGAGTGTTCCACTTGCCACTGTGGATGTGGGAAACAGTCGTGCTCTGTGGACCCGGAGGGTAAAGGAAATCGAATTTTCAGAATTCAGGGATTGGAGTTACAAGAGGCTGGGAGTCACTACATCGTGAACTCTCAGGTACCGAAGACCCAAAAACCAAATTGTCGAAGTCCCAAAATCACTACCATGGTGGGCGACATCTATATTGTGGGCCCGGAGGGTAAGGAAACTGAAATTTCAAAATTTGGGGATTGGAGTGACAAGAGGTTGGGAGTCACTACATCGTGAATTTTCGGGTAGCCAAGACTTGAAAACCGAAGTGCCTAAGTCCCAAAATCACTACCTTGGTAGGCGACAATTGTGTTGTGGGCCCAGAGGGTAAGGAAACCAAAATTTCAGAATTCAGGGATTGGAGTGACAAGAGGTTGGGAGTCATTGCATCATGAACTCCCGAGTACTGAAGACCCGAAACCCGAAGTACCGAAGTCCCAAAATTTTTGAAGAAAAAAGAAACGTCGAGGATTTAACTGTTGAGAGCCTCCTGGATCGAAACCCCCAGACCCGAAGTCCCAAAAGTGAGTATGAGAGCTTCGTGGACCGAAACTCCAAAACCTAAAGTCCCGAAGTTCTGAAAATTGCAGAGCCAAACAAAGCTTAGAAAACTTAGTGGATTCAAAAAAAAATCATATTCACTTTGGTTTATGAATGTTGAAGTTTTATTAAGGGTTTAAGGCCTGACAAACTTCGGTTGACTGCATGTTGTGTGTGCAGAGTTCAACGAGTGTCAGGACAGCCGAGAACCGATGTGGAGTATAGAAATGGAAGAGGTGCGGATTGCCTCCAATGCAGAGAATGAAAGAGAAGGAAGGGATGTCAACTTGGGAGTCGAAGGATTGAACTCCAATGGGAATGGAAGAGAATTGGATAAGGAAGGACATATAATGAAAATCATTGAAGGATTGCAAAGAGATGCCATGATCCGGATTATTTTTGGCACGAAATGAGAGCGGAGATATAATAAATAAATGCACAGAGATATCGCGTATATCCAGTAATATAACATAAATATATCAGAGATGCAACCATAAACACAGAGATACAATAATACACGATTTCTATTAATA
>SNQJ01S0001070.1:30409-65013 GCA_010110895.2 Picea sitchensis
ACCACTTAATTTTTTTCTAGAGTATTTTACATAACTAAATGCATGTTTATTTGCTTATTAATTATTTACTCATATAAATAATTTGTCTTTTATGATTCATGCAGGTCTTGGTGATGGAAATGCATCTCATGGACAACTCTTATTAAGTTGTATGGGCTAATGTATCTGGCAAAAGGAGAATGAAAAGCTAAGGGTTTTGACGTGTTTTTTAAAGTAGGCTTTATACTAGTAAAAGTTCACAATCCTCATGAAAGGATACAATTGCATTTTTGGTAGACAAGCATCAATTTTGTTAACAAAGTATGAATCATAGACTGTGGGAAAAACCTTTTTTTGTATTCTTACATTGACCAATACATATATAATAGATTTTTAGTACAAAATCTTAACCACACACACACACACACACACACACACACATGAACCCTAAGTAAACAAATGATAGAATATAAAAGGAGAATATGTACTAATATGAGTGAATGAAGATAATAATATGAATAATGGAGTGGAGAGTGCACTCTAGCCTTGAATTGAATGATACTTGCATCCAAGATGTCTCATTGTAATGTATGTTGTGATAATTGTGTCTTCTCACTATAATGTATGTTTCTATGTCCATCACGGGATTCCTAGAGCAACACCTATCATTCATGATCCAACACATAGTAGTCAAGAATCCCATCCATTGCTAATGTGTGAAAGTACCGTATGATTAACTAATAATTTGTATCCTCAATTATAAGCTATCAATCTTTACTATCACCATATTCTTTTAATGCATGTAGATTTATATTTGAAGTTTTGAATATTAGTGAAGAATTCAAGAACTACAGTTTCCATGAAAAATATATCTACATTCAAAAGTTTATGAACTATTCCAACATTGTTCCAATTGTGAATTTTTGAGAGGTGATTAGGTCCCACATTTTATTTACCTAGTTTAACCATCACTTCAAAATCAAACTCCTAAAATAGTAGAAAACATTGATAGAATTAACCTTCCAACATTGTATTGTTAACCAAATACTTGACCACTAAATTATCAATGGACAACTTGAAGGACTGGTCCATAAGATAATACTTGGAATTTTATAGCATATACGCCATCACCAAGCCTTTGCCTTTCATGGTTGCGTAATTAATTTTTTTTCTAGAAAATTACTTGGGGTGGTGTAGCATGTGTTCCCCTAGCTATGTCAAGATGTTCCCAATGCAATGGTAGTGGAATCCACATGGACATGGAAAGATCCCAATGCGATAAAATGCATGTTGGGTTCTTGGAACAGTTCAAATTATTTTGGTAATAATAAATTTGATCTTTTCTACCGAGAAGGTATAAGGTTCGAGTCCATGTATCCCTATACATTCCACTGAGTTACACTACTCTTATATATATATATATATATATACCCTCATAATCCATGTTACTTGGAATTTCAAATTCTTTCAGATCATATCAATATCTTGTCCTTATATATATACCCTCATAGTCCCTATGACTTGGACTTTCAAAGTCTTTCAGATCATATCAATATATTTTCCTTATCAAGATTGGTGGATGGGAACATGGGTCAACACAAACCTTATGTCTATTAGGTTCTGAGTCCTACTATATCTTCTCATGAGTCCAACGTTCATAATGAAATTCCCACAATCATTCAAGGATATATACCAAAGTGATATCCAATGTTTATACCCTCTATTCAAACTTTGTGGTATTAGTTGTGCCATTAAACACTATTAGATCTTTAATCTCTACATGAATCCACTTAATGGAATTTGGTAGTGTGCATATTTGTGTCAATTAATTCTCATACTCCCTAGGCATATGAGAATGAAAAAATGCAACTTATGCAACTTATGCAACTATGTTGCAACTATATGCAACTTATGCAACTATATGAAACTATGCAACTATATGCAACTATATGCAAATATGCAACTTATCCAACTATATGCAACTATATGCAACTTTGTGCAACAATGCAACCTATGCAACTATATGAAACTATATTGAAACTATATGCAACTATTTGCAACTATATGCAACTATATTGCAACAATTTCATATGCAACTATATGCAAATATGCAACTATATGCAACTATGCAACTAGATGCAACAATGCAACTTATCATGTTTTTTAGTGACAATATGAAACTATATGCAACTTTATGCAACAATGAAACTTATGCAACTTTATGCAACAATGCAACTTATGCAACTATATGAAACTATATGAAACTGTGATCGTACCACAAACGTATATTGGCACGATAATAAATCATTGCATCAACAACCTACAACTCCCCATCATCTAGTTGTATATTACAATTCCATTTTCCAATATACTAGTTGGATACTACAATTCACTTTCCCACTATGCTATGGGAAATGCATGACAATGTTGCATCTAAGTATAATAATATAAGAAATCTTTCTCCAACCACTGAGATGGATTTCCGTAAGCCTTTTGACAATCTAACTCTTCATTTTAAAAAATGTACATTACTAACACAAATTTTCATAAACCTTTTGACATTTATGAGTAGATGATTTGTGGCGACCCTTCACAAGGTGTTTTTATCGTCAAGTTATTTGTCAAATTTAATATGTATTTATTGATATATATGCCAAGTTCCATGTGGTGTTTTTATTGTCTAATTTATTTGTTATTGTCAAGTTATTTGTCAAATTTAATGTGTAGATATTGCATATATGCCAAGTTCCATGTGGTTTTTTTATTTTCTGATTTATTTGTCAAATTTAATGTGTAGGTGGTTGTACAATACATCGAGTGTACACTCTTTACCTAGCTCAAATTTCAACTATGAATCAAGAACCCTAAATAGGTATTTTAAATATAATTTTGGTTTACTTGTAGTTTTTTTTTTAAATAACTATAACTATTTTAGAGAACCCCCATATATAAAGTATTTTTCCATATCCTCATCGTGGAAAATAAATTAGAAAATATCCCTCACTTCATTCATTTCCATAATCCTAACCTTATTGTTATCCCTAGTCCAAATCCTAGTTCCTATTAAACAATGCATGAGGCTAATCTTAATAATCTAGACCCCTCATCTCATCCCACATGTTAGTGCAAGTATTATAAGGCTCCAAAGGACACTACTACAAAATTTTTATTCTTATAATAATAATTCACATCCAAATCCTTGTACATAGATGAGAAATCCCTTGATGATCCTAGGGTACACCAATCTTTGGACACTTCTCCCCCCAAAAAAATAGTCCCTATTCCAAACTCTATTTAAAAAGATCTCTCATTACTCATAATGACGAATGAAATTTATTCCCCTCTCTAAGTGTCCTTTTTACTCATAATTGTTATATCAAAGACCAACTTGACACTATAATCCTTGACAATTGTAACCAAAATAATCGCATTTTCCATCACTCCTCGCCCCTCTCCTTATCATTGGGGCTTTGTACAATAGGGCATAACTCATCTTCTCATTAATAAACATTGTGGAGTCACCCTTGTCATAGGTATTTTTCAAGAGAATGTTGAATGTTATGTATCTCCCCTTGATACCCTAATTTACTCTTGAACATATCATATGAACAACAATGAAAAGCTTTATAAGATGTCCATTGAAATACCTATCAACTCTTTAAAGATAGAAAAACCTATGAACTCATCTTTATTGCAATACCCTTTCCATGTAATGATGTGACCAAGACATCCTACATAAATATCTTTCTCTCTTATTTGTACCTCACATCCAACCATTTCATACGGTTTCACTTTCTCTCTTCCACACATTCCAAATGATACCTTCTCATCCTTCTACCCCATCAAAAATAATGAAATTATTTATAAGATGATCATTGCAATACTTATCAACTCTATAAAGATGAAAAAAACTATGAACTCACCTCTTGCAATACCTCTTCCTTATAATGTTAAGACCCCCCAAAACATAATACATAAATGTGTTTCTCTTTCACTTTTACATGACGTCAATCCATCTCATCTCATATGGTTTCACTATCCCTCTTCAAAACTCTCTAAATAATACATTCTCATCCTTCTACCTAGATGCACTCTCACTCTGCTATTCTCATCCTAAATCCCAAGCCTTCCCAATGATTTTTAACTCAATATTTTTTTTTCTACCACACACCAATTAACAAAATACATATATGATCTATTATACCTAATTCCACAATTTCTTGTCCTTGTCCTCTCGCTGGCTACAACAATGATAATTACAAGACTTTTGCCAAATAATGTTTTCACAATGTAGGATTTGCAAGAACTAGCACCCAACCACTACACTTTTTTATACAATAGGTCCTTTAGAAATTTTTCATTGCCACCTATAATATTTACGTCATTATTAGCTAACTTTTCCATCAATTTAGAACTACATATATAGAGTTATATTTACGACCATTTTTTCTTAAACAACACCATAGCCTTAAAATTCTATTGCTATTTCTATTCAGCCAGATATTGTCCACATCGAAACTACACACCTCAGATGGCTTCTCTAGTTAGAACTACATACCTATATAGGTAGATGTACAACCATTCTTTCTTAAACAACAACACCAAAGCCTTAGCATTCTACTTCTATGTCTAATCATCTAGATATTGTCCACAATGACACTACACCTCAGGTGGCTTATCTAGTTCTCCATCCTTCAATGTAATTCAAACATGGATATATACATTCTCTTCATATGTATACTTCACCAACATGGATGCACACCACAACCAATGCTTATTTGTACCATAGAAAACAATCCATATTCATTGTGCACATTAATCATTGGAGTTTTCTTGTTTACACTCTAGGAGAAACACATCAGATAATGGACATGACATCTTCAATGGATATTGATCACCTCGGCCCTACAAAAAGTTATTCACATCAGCACACAATAAGTATCAGTCCTATATCACCAAAATCTTGGACTAGAACATCCTTACTATATTCAAATCCCATGCATTATATTTTTCCAACAAGTCTATCATGTCCTTGAAAAAGCACAGCTGCAAGAGATTGCAACAAAGCACACTCATCCTTGTAGGATCATATCAATAGTTCATGCCATACCACCATTTAATATTTCCACCAAGTCTATCACCTAGACTAGTGTAAGCACCCTTCATTTCAAAACATTGTGATCACACTAACTTGATTTGGTGTGAAATACTATTCAAGTTAAACATTTCCATTTTTGTTCATTTATATGGTATCATGTACCTTCATTTGAATAGGGTAAGTTACCTTTACTTGAATCGGTGTAAGTGTCTTTGTTTAAACAAGTGAACCATTGTTTTTATCTACCATTCTTTCAAAGCATTACAACTCTTTTTATGGGAACAACTTTGATTTCTTTCATTCATATGAGTGTGAGTTCGGTAAGGGAATGACTCAACCACAAGGGTATGGATCAATCACGAATTATGAATCCCAACATCCAACTTGTCAATATGGTATACCATATTACAATGTAATATGGTATACCATATCTCATGTAGATTTTATTTTTTTTTAAACTTAAAGGAAGCATGGCAATATCAACGATAGTTTGTCGCAAGGAAATTTTTTTTTTGAACAAGCGTGGCAATAGTGATGAAAGTTCATCGCAATTTGCCATGGTTTTCCATCGCACATATAGCATCTACATCATAATTTTTTTATTTGCCAAACATTTTTGTCCCTATTGCCATGCTTTTGCTTCACAACGTTCCATAGTTTTGTGTCGCATGTATGGAATTCTTTTACCTTAGCATGGTTTTTCATCCCTATTGTGATGAAGTTTTGCCTCTATTTCCACGCTTTATAAGGTAAACCTATCTTGATGGTGATGACACGTGGAGGCCTAATTTCGTCATTTTTTCCAAGAACACCTGGTTCATGGATATAGCGACGAAAAATAGTCTTCATTTCGTGGAAAGTACGATGGATATGTGTGGCAATAGCAAAGAAAAACCATGGCAAATTTTGTCATATGTAGTAGTGCTAGTAGTTCATGAATTTTCATGGATGTTCTATGCATATCACACACAAGTACCATATCCATTGTCCCCTCTTCTGAAAATATCTTTGTTCGGACTTCCTGTGAAGTTGTATCTATTAATGGGGATTCATGCTCAAAATTAAATGTTACCTTCAACCTCTAAGTTAGCTCGTAACAATCCATTATTTCTCTGTGCATTTCCAGTTCCAGGTACCAATATCTTGGAATTGTATATAGTGTATATATGAACCTGTGCACCCATTCCTCCCTTGGTAGTGACCCGCATATCTTTTGACACTAAACAATATGTTGTGTTGGATCACTATTAATTGTATACTTCTATCCAAGGTATTCCTCCGTATTGAATCTAATTCACATCAGTCTTCTACATTGCGGCCAATTGTCAATTTGTTCCCTACGCACAACCCACCATCTAGCCAGAGTGGATTTCAAAACAACATCCAATGATAATAATCTTTGTTTTTATGCTACATGTAACTCAAACACTTGTACAAATGTCCCTATATTGATCAATCCATCATACTTGGGTGGGTCACATAACTCTACTCTAATCCATTGCAATGATCATGTAATGCAGGCACATTGTTGGGTAGATATCTCATGCGTATGATGTTGCCAATGTTCTAGTCCTTCCTCTCAATATGACGTTAACAAGTTGATACTCCTCCAATTTAGTGCACCATCTGCAGTGGTATTCACATAATCATCCATTCACATAGTCATGTTCTACAAGTTGTCAATTTCATGCCCTCTTGAGGGTTATATGTACCTCTTTTCCTCTGTTGGATCTAATGGCTCAACCACTTTTAAGTCTCCTACTTCAAATATCATCTCCCTCATATTCAAATTTATGATCACATGATTTCAAAATTCCCATTCTAATCCCATCAACACCAGATATGGTTCATTTTCATCCACTATTTCGATCACTTTGAAGTCTGCTATGTTGTGCACTCCATATATGTTTATATGCACCCTTATCATTCAACCAATTGGTACTATCTTGTGTTGGTTTTTCATTCTTAATTGAACAAGACACCAAATCAACTTCGGCTTCCCCATCCTTTCCCAAGTTTGATTTGGCAGTACATTTACATTGGATCCCAAGTCCAAGATGACATTGTCCACAACATAGTCTCCAATCTGCGCATTGATCTTGAACTCTCCATTGTGCCTCTTCTTGTGTAGTACTTGATTTACTACCCTATGTGTGGTAGGAAATTATTTTTCTTGTGCACATTGATCAATCATTCTCCATAATGTATTCCTCGCAGTTTCATATTTTATCAACTGTAAACAACCTTTCATAAATTACATCACCCTACTTACCTTCTACAGTGGTCCATCTAGCATAGTACAATCATAGACTAGACGCATGTCCACCACATGTGATGCAAATGATTTTGATGTTACCCATTCTAGTCTTAATAGTTCCTTCCTTATTTGTTTGTATGTCTCTTTTTCCTACTTCGGGTTGAACATCGGCATAGGCCATACTGATTTCTTTACCCATTTCTAAACCAACCTTCCTATATTCTTCACATCATTTCATGTTGTCATTCCTCCACGCATAACAACTATTATTTTGGGTCCTTCATCTTGTGTATTTGTTGATATCTTTTGGATATTTTGGTTCGGATTCTGATTCTTTTTTCCTCCTTCCTACCACGTTGCCAATAGTTGAGGACAATCCTCCGTTGTGTGCTCTAGTGCATGATAGTGTGTGAAAATTGTGTCCTACCGATGTGCTCCAGTGCCCTACCGATTTTCAAATTGTGTAGAACAAATTTCTTGGGGTGCTTTGGTACTTTTGCAGCAATGGTAATTTTTTTGGGTGATGTCCCTATTTCTTACATATTTCAAAGTACCCTCCTCCTATTAATGGATTTGGCACTTTGTTTTTTATATACTGTCCAAATGTTGGGAATTTGTCTTTATGGTGGCCTTTAGTTATACACTTGGTACACTATACCTATTCCCTTTTCTCCTTTCCTTTTGTAAGATCAACCAACTAAATAGTTAATATGGCTAACTAGATATGGACCTACACCATTCCCTCACCATCTCCTAGAGGAGACGAATCCAAATTCATTTTTATTTCTAAGAATTTAGGTTGTGACGTAACATTTTGTTGTATCAGTGGCCCGTGGATGTGAGGTAGTAATCATGAAATGAACCATCCCCTATGTTGTTCGTCAGGGATTTGGAATTTCAACCTAGCCATTAAACCTTTAAATGTTTGATTAAAATTCCAAATTGACTCAATCTGCATGTATTTAATATCTTTTAGCTCTGTGATATACTGCGAATCTGATTTTGGATTCTTGAATTCTTTCAACAATGCTTGTTTTATTTTTCTTGGTGTTTTTTCTTGTCGTGTTAGTATGGTACTCTGCAATTTCATATACCATACCAATGCACAGCTCCAAAAGGTTGTGTCCAAATGGACAATATTTACGGCCTCATCTTGAACATTCTTTGTTTCCCAAATTGTCTCATAGAAAAACAAGCGTTGTTTTGGATCCTCCGACCTAACTACCAGGAACTCAGGTAGTATCAATGTGTGGTCTAATCTTGCCATGTTGTTCTGCACAATACCCCCCCTTGGTGATACTTTTGGACTCTGACTTGGTTAGTTTTTTCTACTACTATGCCTTGACACACTATTTGCACTACTCCCTCTATTATATATATTATTATTTTGACTTCCTTTATTCACTTTAATTTCCTTTGAAAAACCCTCAATTGTTACTTCTTATCTTGGTGATGCACACAGGGTCATGGATTCAACACAGGATCCATCCTATGCAGGGCTTACTGTCTCTTATATTATGGGATTGAACTTTAACTTCTTCTTCATTTCTTTAGTGCATGGTTCCTCAACAATATGAACTTTTGCGCAAAGTCTACACCACTCAGACTCACTGCATGGGTCTCCTTTCTCAGTCCCAATATTCTTCCTCTTATACATTCCTCGACTGCGAAATACTATAAAGTCACCATTGTCTTCTTGTGTACCCTCTTTGTCTCTCTACATCGCTAGTCCTTCTCTTCCTTAGTCATTCCTTTTCTCAGTATTCCTACCTTTAGACTATCTCCTGGTCATCCCCCAATTCCCCTATGTGCATGAAATCCCTTAGCAGTCAGATTCCATTTTCATTACACACTTATCACATAACAACATCTTTATCCAAGCATCCAATGAGTTCATAAACCTAACGTGTGGAACTTTAAGGAAATCACTCTTCTCAACACTATATGATTGTATCCATTCTATTGTAAACTCTGTAATAGAGCCCACTAATATGATATCCAACCAAAAATCAACTGTGCAAGAATTTTTATTACTTATTGAATTCAATTGTATTGGAAAATTAGAAGTCCAATTCCTCGGTGTAGTTGTCCTATACCTCCTAGTCTACTCAACCATCCTTTCCATCCACTGAGAAAAAATATTAGGAAATTCTCCAAACAAAATCTCATGCATATATATGTATATGTACCCTTGCATCCATTCGTTGTCACTCATTCCAGGATTTATCTTCTCTTTTTGGGAGAATTCTTGTTCCTTCTATTCCATACATTCACTAATATTCTTCTGAGTCGGCCTCCAAAACATTCCCTAAATTAACGATTCTCGGTCCTGATAATGGAAGCATTTGTTCACGTGAATTTGTAAGACCCTAGGTTCAAAATACTCAACCAACAAAACCTTTAGATAATGGCCCTTGTGACATCACCTGCGTGTAGAAAAAGTGTCACCTAAGGTATCTATTGGGGCTGCAGAAACCAAGTTTTTGTAAGTGTGGGGGAATGTGAGGCCATTGACATATTCCTTTCAATACTTATTTACTCTTTGCAATTTATTCTATGTTCTTTATTCATAACTAGATAAATTAATTTGTGCGGTAACAACTTAATATTATCTATAGTGTAAACCATTCATCATAACATTCACAATAACTGTGCAATAATCATAATGTAAGAGAAACTACTCTAACATGGACAATACATAATAAATCACCAGTCACACATGGAAAGACACAATACTTAACACGGTTCACCCAACTTTGGGTTACAACCACAACAACTAGATTCTTTATTATACATGTTTTAATCCTTCCAAGCTTGTGCACTGCATTATAATATATACATCATATTTAACACCCATCTCGCCTAGCCATTATGCAGTGGAAGCCTCTATTTATATAACTATCCTAACTCCTCACATATAAACTCTTTATCTCAACAACCCCTCAGAACTCTTATAGACTCTATTCCATAACACATCCCTCACACACACTTGATACTTGAACCTGTATCTTTCCCAACCCATTACATATTTATAGAAGCATCTAGGGCTCAAAAACCCTATGAAAACTTGTCATGACTCATATTCAACTTGAGTTGTCCTGCTCTCCCATCTTTCTTTTCCTACTTTTGTTCCTTTAGGTTGGTTTTGCATTCTTTCCTTCTGTTCTTCCTTCTTTTGTACATATTTCTACTTTTGCATGTTGAACTTCTTCTTTTCTTCCAGTCACTTGATTTTATATTGATATTCTTTATTCTTATTTACTTTCTTTATCCCATTTATGTTGTTCTATGCACCTTTACCATGCACTCTTGTTCAGGTATTTTTTTACTGCACATTTCTTATATATTTGGTATTTTCTTTCAAAATTGTCTTTAAAAAATGCTTCCAAATTTATCTTCCAAAATTCCTGCAAATTCCTTTCAGTACTTATTTACTCTGTGCAACATATTATGTGTTCTTTATTCTTATCTGGAAAAATTACTTTAGGAATTAACAACTTAATATGTTATGTAGTGTAAACCATTCATCATAACATTCACACTAACTATTCAATAATCATATTGTAATTGAAACTACTCTAACATGCACAATACATGAGCAATCACATGTCACACATGGAAAGACACACGACTTAAAATGGTTCACTCAATCTTTTGTTATGTACAAAACAACTTTCTTATTTATTATGCATGTTTTAGTCCTTCCATGATCGCGCATAGTGCTACAATAGATACATCAAATTTACTCCCCATCCCACATATTCATTCTACAGTGCAAGCCTCTCTTTCTAGAATTCTCCTAAATCCTCACATACTATTTGTTTCTATCGACAACCCTCATAACTCTTACAAACTCTATTTCACAACACAACCCTCACACACTCTCAATACTCGAAACCCTAACTTTCCCAACCGATTGCATACTTATACAAGAATATAGGGCTCAAACAATGTATTACAACTTGTCATGACTCATCTTCAAATCGAGTTGTCTTGTTGTCCCATATTGTTTTTCCTACTTTTGTGCCTTCATGCTTCTTTTGCATGCTCTCATGTTGTCCTTCCTACTTTTGTGCATCTTTCTGCTTTTTCATACTGAGTTGCTACTTTTCTTCCAATCACTTGCTCATCTCTTAATATGGTTTAGTATTCTTTCCTTACTGTATCATTTCTGCGTTGTTATGTGCATATTTATGGTGTGATCTTATCCAAGTATTTTGTTACTGCACAGTTCTTTTATACTTTGTATTTTCTTTCAAAACTGTCTTTCAAAAATGCTTCCAATTTTATCTTCCAAAATGCTTGTCCAAAATTCATATTGTTTCTTTTTCGAGGCTAAGCCTTGTTTTGTACACAATTCCCTTACTATTTCCTCCAATATGTTGGATTGAGTCTTCTGCAAGAGAAGTATCCCCATAATAATGCAAATTTTATGGTCGAAACTACATTCCATTTTTTTCCAAGATTCTAACCGAGAATGAAATGTGGAAGTGAGCTCATTGAGCTCTCATTTAAGTATGTCGAGAGAAATATGATCATCAAATATCTCATAGAGAGACATCATTTTCCACCCAAATCTAAGAATGCCAAACAGGGAAGTGGAATGACACATGTATCAACAAATAATTTCACCATTCCAGGATTGAACAACCAATCTTAATACTATAATTCCCTCGCAAATGTAGAAAAACAAAAACAAATATTCCTTTATCAACCAAGTAAACCCATACCTATTCCAATAATTTGAAACTTAAATTAATAGAGGAAGAATACAAAGGTCATATTTATTGGGAGAGTCGCCACATTATTGCAGAAATCCAAAATTTGACCAACATATCTCCAAATGGGTGAGTTAGGGTTCCACAAAATCATCAAGTAAATTTATTCAACAAAAGGATCCCCCAACAATAACTAGGTCGAGAAAACCCAAAAAATAAGTTTTGAAACAAGAAGAATAGATGACAGGAGATATCATCCAAAAATATGAGGGAGAGTGGACGAAGTTTGTGGTCGAAAAAGTAGCAAGGGAACTAGCAAGAATGCCCAGTCACAGGAACACATGCGTGTTCTCAGGTAAGAACACATGTTCCTAATCCTACAGGTTTGGAAAGGCTCAAACCTCCAACAATATTTCAACGTAGGTTTGTCAGTAGGAACAAGCACGTGTTATTAGGAATGCACACACATTCTTAGGAATAGGTGCACATTCCTAGAAAGAACGCGCACACGTTCCTTTTATGCCCATTTTTTAAGAACTCTAGCTGAGTTTTTTGCTCATTTTCACACCGCACCTCACAAATTTCCTTCATTGAGAAACCAAAAAGGAGAATTAAAGAAGGAGAAAATCTCTAGGATCTTTCCACCGTGTCCATCATAGGATAGGTATTTTTGATTTTTTGTCATTTCCTTTCTTGGTTTTGCAAAAATAAAAATAAAAATTAGTCATAGGTTATGGATGTAAATCCCAATGGCATTGAAAATTTATTAGTAAGGTTCACTACACATAATTCATACTTGAATGAAAATCTCTCAACAACTCACCAATCTTGTATAGGTTTTTTTCAAGTTCATTGTAAAGATAACACATATTTTTTCTTTATTTTACACAAAATTATGTTGATGATTTTGTTGGGATAAAATAACTGCAACGTATATTAAAAAATGGAACCTAGTGATAATGTAAATGTCTCATGAGAAGACCAAGGAAAGAAAAACCCCAACCCACCAACACCACCCAATCTAAACACCGAAATTGATGAGGGGTTGGATACATTAAGAACACTTGTAGATCAATTAAGGGGCACAAGAGAACCATGCAGAGTGTCCTTGGTTACTTCTTTGGATGTCATTGTGAGGTCCATTGCAAGTTCCTAAGGTGAATTGACTTCTATTTCTGAGTATAGGGAAAGAATTTTTGAGTACTACAACACTAGATTGGATATTTCAAAACAACAAAGACTTGAATATTTCAAAACAACAAATATTGTCTACTTTTAGAGATCCTCGAAATGGACAAGAAATACCTTCAAGCAAAAGAATTCCACTGTATTGACTGGTGTATCCATCCACAAATTAGTCAAATATGGATGGATATGTGGTATATGGTTTTTGATAAACCTCCCTAAAATAAAAGGGAGTTTCCCTTATATTTTTTGAGAAAATTATGGGTGGAGATTATTATGGGTCACCATGTCAACTACTTTGACATGGGTGAGTTTCAGGGGGTGGAGAGTCTGCACTGGACTGAGATAATGATAGGCATGATCCCATCTTAGGTCCTCATCCCCCAAGTGAGGGCCTGACCCCCTACCGAACATCCTCCTATTGCAGAGAGCTTACAACAAGTATAACAAGCTATTCCATCATTGACTCAAATCCTAGTGCAACATTGCATCTTTATTGTACTATCTCGATAGGAGGTGACTACCATTGAAATTGATAGATATTTTAGAGCTTCACCCCACATAATATATTTTAGTGAGGAGAGGGAACATGGACATAACAATAATCCATGTGAACCTCATAGATGCTTGAGATGCATAAAAACCTACTATGGGCCTATGGAGGCCAGTGGACAACATAGCTTCATGGAGGAGGTTAGTATCTTGACCTCACTATGTTCTTGTTCAATTTTATCTTAAGAAATTAAGTTTGTTCAATATTCTTTAAATTTATAATATTAACAAAATAACTTCATGCATAAGGATCACTGAAAGAAAGACATTCACAATATACAAAAGGTTTATCCTAGGAAACCCTTGTGGGGGAGAAAACCCAACAAAGGTTCTTCAATATAGATTCTTCAACAATTATAATGTGTCTCTCAAGAGAGATCTCACCAAACAAAAGATAAACCAAAACCCCTAATCAAAATAGTCTAGCACACCACTAGACCGAGATAGTCCTTAAGCAGACAATCAAAACCCTTCACTAGAAAACCCTTCCTGTATAGTTGTGTCTTCTCCTCATACTTACGTACTTTCCTTGTGTGAGAGAGATTGTTGTGTGTGTTCTACAAGTGAGCCTCCTAGGCTCTTATAAATCCAGGTTGAGCCACCCAGAATTAGGCCAGGGATGACTTGTACACTTTACCCCTTTTAATTTATAATTGACTTTTGTTAAGGCACAATAGGGCCAAATTTTACAAAGGCATAATAGGGATGACCTTAAAAATAATATAACATTATTCTTTAGAGTTTTGTCTTGGTATAGTACAATATTAATACAATAAGAACATATTCCGAAGCTACTCAATATTCAACACTCCCTCTTAACAAGGAAGGTATTCTTCTAGCATGATCATCAGGACTAATTCTACTCTTTTGTACACTACCATACCTATAGACCTAAGAAATAATGAATCATACCTAGGTATTTCATATCGAACTCTACAAAAATCTTACTCTTACTATCAGTGATGTGATTTTTCGTCTCCTATTAGAAATAGGTCATCTACATATAATAGTAGGATCACTATTCCAATATCCAAAACCTTGAAGTACAGGTTGGAATCTATTTTAATCTTAGTAAATCTCAAGCTCATCAAGAAGTTGTTAATTCTACCATACCATGCTCAGGGTGCTTGCTTTAATTCATACAAGGATTTCTTCAATCTGCACACATGTGTTTGACTGTCATATGTCGTGAAACCTTGTGGGTGCTACACATACACTTCCTCTTCTATTACACCATTTAGAAATGTTGTCTTTATGTCTGTTTGGTGTACCTTCTACTTATTTAATGAAGCTATTGCAAGTACAAATGTAATTAAAGTTTATCTTGCCATCGAAGCAAATTTCTCCTCATAATCTATTCCTTCTTTCTAAAAAAATATGTGCTACAAATATTTCCTTCTACTTCTAAATATTTGCATCTCCTGAATGCTTCGTAAATCCACTTTCAACTTACCATTGTCTTCTCTTTCGGTCTCATAACCATATCCCAAACATTATTATTTACAATGGACTAATACTCTTCAACCATGGCATCCTTCCATTCTTTCTTCTTTGTAGCCTCTTCATAACTGGTAGTCTCGACATCAATAATGTCACTTAGCAATGACACATAACTAGAGTATGGATGTCGACTCTTTCTTTCTCTGAAGGATCCATCTCGGGCACCATACTTTTTTGCATCCTGAATAATTTCCTAAGTCGAAGGTGGTTTTATCTTATTGGAATTCATATCTCATGATGTATCTGCGGTTCTTCCATATCATGATCTTATGGTACAACATCATCACATGTATCTATCTCTGTAACTCTAGGAGCTCTAGGTTCTTCATTTTGGACCTCATCTGAATGAATTTTTCTCAATCTACTGAAAATAGTATCGTCATCGAAGGTTACATCTCATCCAGTCTCAATATGCCATTGATTAGGTATGTAGACTTTGTATGCCTTCGATGTCTCATTGCATACAACAAATATACCCTTGTTTCTTGAAGGGTCCAACTTCAATCTCTTGTCTTTGTGGACATGCACATATACTGGAAAACCAAATATACTCAGGTGGTTGACCTTTGGATTTTCACCTCTAAACATGTCTTCTGGTGTATTGTTCCCAAGTACACTGTGGGTACTTTTGTTCTTTACATATACAACAGTTCTAGAAACTTCCTCCCATGGATGAAACGGTAAATATTAATCATTAATCATGGACTTTATTGCTTCCATGATTTTAGGATTCTTTCTTTCTGCCACACCATTTTGTTGAGTATTGTAGGGAGTAGAGAGCTCCCTCTTAATCCCAAATCTGTTACATAATCCATTAAATTCATCCATTGTGAATTCTCCTCAATTATATGATCTTAGTATCCTTATCTTATTTTTAGACATGTTTTCAACAAGTGCCTTGAACTCTTTTAACTTGTTGAATACTTCACTTTTAGCCTTCAAAAAATAAATTCAAGTTTTACATGACAAATCATCAATAAACGAAACATAGTATACATACCTACTAAGTGAAGCGGTTGGCATCGATCCACAAATTTATGAATGTATACTATCCGAGGCTCCTTTGGATTTTCTATCGCTTCTTGGAAATGGTTTCTTCATGTTCTTGCCTTGTGCACATCCATTGCATATTCCTTCATGATTCACTTGGATTTTTTCAAACCTATCACCATCTTACTCATGATCGATAAGGCTTTGTAATGTATGTGAGTAAATTTTCTATGCCATATTTCACTTGGAGTAACTATATTGTGTACTGATGATGAAACTGAATGTCCCTTTAACTTGTATAATCCTCCTTCTTGGACACCAATCACTACAATATCATCAATAGATTTTCCTCTTGGCCACATGAGGACTTCACCATCAATGAAAACAACTTTGAATCCTTTCTCATCCAAATTCAAGACGAAAATGAGATTTTTATTCAAACAAGGTGCACAAACTACATCCTTCATCTTCATAGATTTTCCAGAATCTAACTTGTAGGATGCTTCTCCTACTTATTTAATGGGATACTCATAGTCATGACTGAGCTTCACCTTGTGAGGAAAATCTTTCTGAACTAAATATGAGAGAGATTCCTTGTAACCAGTCATGTTCTTAGAAGCACCACTATCAATAAGCCATGTGTCACTTCCATGAGTGACTGTACTTATAAGAGACGAGATCAATACATATCAGTCACTTGAATCTTATTATTTATTTTTCTCATGATCAAGTTCATCATCTTCTGCAACATGAGCATGATGCATTTTATACTTTCCTTTTGCTACTTGGCCTTTGTAATCCATAAAATTTATAGCAATTTGTCCCATCTTCAAACATATATAGCATCTGTAATTTGAGAAATCCATCTTAAACTTATGTGTCTTTTGTAATCCATGAGATTTCTTGTGTGAGTGAAATTCCTTCTTGATATTTCCTTTTTTGGTATGTCCTACTAGGGTTTGATTTTCTTCATCGCCTAATTTCTCTTCTCTTGGCACCAATCTAGCTTCTTCCTGAGTAAAATCCTCCTATAGTCTGCTAAACCTTGTTATCCTTATTCTTGAACATATACCCTGAAAGAATGATTCCCAACATATGGGGAGACCATTCAATGTAGTCATCACCAACTCGACTTATTAGATTGTGTCTCCAATGGCTTCAAGTTTTTCTTTGATATTGAGACACCCTTGTGAAGTATGATTGGATCGTTTCTGAACTATGCATCTTCACATTCTTGAGTTGTGTCCTCAAGGTTATCTTCTAGCCACTATTATTTCCTTCATATAATTGGGATAAGGCATCAAAAATTTTATTGGGAGTTGTCAATAATGAGACATGGGGGATCAAATGATCCTTGATAGAATCAACAATGATTATCTTTTCTCAAACTAGGTAATTTGTGTACTTTGCTTTGGCCTCATCTTCGTTTGGTTCTGGAACTTCCTCTTTCACGAAATATTATAGATCATTCTCTTCTATAATGAGCATCACTATATACTTCCATGCTCGAAATTTATCGAAACCTTCAATATTCTCATGAAGCTTGGTACTCGGAGCCATCATGTCCATGAACAAAAATATAGTAAGAGAAATAAACAAAAAATCAAATAAAGGTTTTGTACTTACCAGAGAGTTCTATGTCAAGGTGAACAACTCCAAATTCGATTCTATAGTTTCCAAGATGTCTTGAACTATGGTTTATGAGGAAACCCTATATTTTCAAAATGTGAATTTTGGAATTCGGATTCAAGGCAAAGGTGCACCCTCCTTAAGAGAACTCCTTGGTAGCTTTCCTTTGACCAACATCCTCCAAAAAGTGGGTCAAATAACCTTCTAGGGTTTTTTGTAGATCCTCGCAGTTGCAGCTGTTGCAACACCAGTTGCATATTTAAAAACTTCATCACACTTAGAATACAAACCCAAGTAAAGATTTTCTAGGGTTAGAACAATCTTCCTATGGTCAAAACTTCCCCAACGAGTTCTACTAGACTGTGAAAATGGATTCTTCCAGGCCCTCTTTGATTCTATGCTTAATTTTCTCTTAAGTAGTTAAGTGTGTTAAGTATTCTTTAAATTTAGACTATTGAAACAATAATTGCATCCATAAGGATCACTCAAAATGAAGGACATCCACAATATAGACATTTTTTATCTTGGGAAACCCTCGTGGGGGTGAAAACCCAACAAAGATTATTAAATATAGATTATTCAACAAGTACAATGTCTCTCTCAAGAGAGATCTCACCAAAGATAAGGTAAACTAGAAACCCTAACCAAAATAGGGTAGTGGACCACTAGACCAAGATATTCCTCCAAAATATAACCAAAACCCTTCACTGAAACACCCTTCCTCTATACCTGCATCTCCTTTTCATACTTTCACACTTTTCTAGTGTGCAAGATCTTGATGTGTGTGTTCTCCAAGTGAGGCTCCTAGCCTCTTATAAATATAGTTTGAGCCACCCAGAATTAGGTGAGGGTCAACTTGTACACTTTACCCCTTTTAATTTACAATTTACTTTTGTCAAGGCATAATAGGGCTGACTTTTACAAAGGCACAATAGGGACGAATTTAAAAATAATATAATATTATTATTTAGGGTTTTTTCTTGGTCTAATACAATATGAATACAATAATAATATCTTATAAAGCTACTCAATCTTCAACAATTCTTAATTTTTATATATTTGTTGTGTATTATGTGTATTTATATTGATATTTTATTGTAACTTGTTTTGTAGTTATTATGTCCATGTAGAATACCCTCTACACCCATGGATGAATCAATGTTTATCTCCACCAATGACACAATAGTAGAGGTATCCTAACCAATGGGTGAACCCCATACACAGGTATGTGTCACATTTAATAAATTCACCATAGTTATTTATTTATTTTATGACATCCTCAAATTTCCAATGTTCTTGTGTTTCTACAAGATGTGGGACCAAGCGATGTCGAGGAATGTCCATCTAGGATGGAAAAGTCACCTGCATCACATGTATAATGTGTACAATTAAATATTGTTTAAAACTAGAATTGTTTGTGTCTGTCTTTTTCAATTTTTCTATTTGGTAATAATAGTTTGATATTATTAATATGTATGTAGGTTGTTGACATATTCACTAGTTATAGTACTACTACACTCCCTGGGAAACTGGGCTTCGCTTCTAGGTTACCTTACTTTAGGCCAAGGGAATTTCCATATCTTGTACAACCTATCGGGCTCCATCGCTGCCCACCCCCAACATGTGTCTTATTCTATGCATCCTCAGTGGATTCACTTGCAGGAAACCCATTTGCACCACCTCTTTGATCACATCCATACACAGTGGATGCACATGTATGCCACCCACCCTCACCACCATTTCCATTTACCCCATCCACCGAGGCTTCCATAATATATGTTTTTGCATAGTAGGTTATACAGTCGAGCGCTCCATCTAGTAGTGACTCTCCATCGATACTCGAGATATGCAGGGTGAGATAATGTTTCCGGTACTCGAGATATGCATTTCTGATAGATTGGGGTCGCAGAGGAGGGTAATACCCTCATGATTATTAGTAGCATATGTGGAAATTTATCTTATATTAAACTACAAGGTATCATTTTGTATGTCTTTTAATTCAATGAGGAAAAAAATTTAGAACAATGTTTTTTCTTTGTGAAGTCTTTGGAGCGATGAAGTGCACCGAGGCCTATAACCACTCAAGGTGATTTCTCTAGAAAGAGAATAAAAATATATTTTTCAGATTCTCCCGAGGGTGGGGAGGGTGTAAGTGGTGAATGATTGACCAATTATTGTGATTATGAATATAGGCCACCATATGAATGTTTTCCATGTTAGGGAATTTGTTGTCATTTTGTATATTGGGCACGAGGTGTCATTTTGTAAAAGTGTACAATTTAGACAATATATATATATATATTTCATGGTACATTTTTTATGTTCACCTCATTGTTTCTGCATTTTATGTTGATGAATGTATGAATTTCAAAGTGTATGAATTTTATGTGCATGAATGTATGAATTTTTTCTAAAGTGATTATAAATACTTGTGTTATGAATTAACGAATCTTTTATGGTGGAAAATATTGTGAAGTGCTAAATCCATAAGCAATAAATGATTCTCATCACCTTAATTTATGGGTAGGGCATACATTTCCTTGAGCATTGGTAAAGTTTAATTAATTGTCAATTCACTTGAAACACTTGGTTGGGGATGTTGATGGTCAATGGACAAGGAAACAAGGCACTCAAAGTTGATGGGTGACATTTGAGTCCAACTTAAAGTACTACTTTCAAGGAAATTATCCTATAGAAAAGAGGATGCTTCAAAATTACTAAAACATCATCATTGTCCTCATCATCATCATCATCATCATCATATATATATATATATATATATATTAGAAAACATATTGCGAACTTGTAAGAGAACAAAATTATAATCTCAAGTCTGTGAATCATGAATATATTAATTTTAAAACTTTATATTCGGTAGTGACAATTCTCGATATTTAAAAAATGGTTTTCTTTTAAACGAAAAATAAACTCAAATTCATGATCCATAAATATATTAATTCTTTATATATAGTACTAGATAATTGACTTAAAGACCCAAAACAAGTATCCTACAATATTTCGTGATGTTCATTTTTTCATTAGGCCATGTAGACAATGCCATATTTTGATAGGAAAACAACTTATTTCTCATTTACCTTTTTCAACATATTTCACCTTTACCTATTTATCCTATCATTTTTAGAAATACCTTTCCAACAATGGGACCTAGAATTTATTGGTGAATTTAAGGACAACTCCACCAATGGATTCAAGTGGTTCCTCACTATAACTGACTAGTTCACAAGTTGGGTTGAAGGGATCCCAACCAAAATATTTACTAATAATGTCATGAGGGAGTTCATATAACACAAAATCATTAGTAGATTTGTTGTTCACCAAAATCACCATTGATAATGCACAATATTTTACTTCTATTGAGATATCTAATATTTTCCTTGAGTATGGAATTATTTTATCTCACTCCTCTAATTATTACCCACAAATAAATGGTCTCACCGAGTGAAGCAATAATTTGATGGCCATAATAAATAAGACCATAAGTGACCATAAGAAGTGTTTGGATAATAAGTTGAAATATGCTTACGATAACTAAAAATTTTTTTACCAGACATAGCCTTTTGAATTGGTGTACAATATGAAAGTAATTTTTCATATTCATTTGAAACTTCTTGTGTACCACTTGTTTGAGCATTTAAAAGAAGATAAAAAAGATACAAAAACAAGAATTCACAAACTTGTACAACATGATGAAGAAAGAAGAAACACCTTTGACCACTTAGTGATGAGTGAAGATAGAGTTAGGAAGACCTTTAAAAACATTCTAAATCAAGATGTTTTGAGCAACGTGATATTATTTTAATGTGGGATAAACATAAGGAAAAACGTGAAAAACACAGGAAATTGGACTCCCTTTGGAGGGAACCATTCATAATATAAAGTGTAGCAGGGACACATTATTCTTACCTCGGACATATAGATGGAGAGAATATTCTATTACCTTTTTTAAATGGGATAAACATAAGGAAAAACCTGAAAAACACATAGGAAATTTCACTCCCTTTTGAGAGAACAATTCATAATACAAAGTGTAGTAGGGACAAAGTCTTTTTACCTTATCCATCTATATAGAGAGATTATTTTTTAACCTATGAATATCCAAACCCTCAAACATTAGTACCTTTTGGTTAGCTTTGAAAAATTATAATGTAGACTAGAATTGCACTTTATTTGAATGCATGCTTTCTGACCATTTTTAGTGTGTAGTTTCCTTCATTTGTTTGATTCTGCTTGGTGCATACTACATATAGTTGCATTTCTTCTTGATGCATACTACATATAGTTGCATTTCTTCTTGATGCATACTACATATAGTTGCATATACTACATACTGTTGCATTTAATTTTGGGTTGATCTAGTAGTCATTTTTCATCCAACTATGGTAGTATATTCTCCCCATAATTCTACATTCTTTGTTGATTCTATATTGTGTATATCACATGAGAGGTTTCTCAATATTCTTAAGTTCTCATACATTGTTGCATGGAGTGCATGTCCCTCATTAGGAGATAGATGTTACCCTCTCAAGGGTAGAAAACTTTAGATACCCTTACAATTGTATCATATACCTACCTCCATGAGATATCTTAAATCTCGAAGACAAATCCATTTCATTATCCAATTCATACATGGTGCCTTCTCTTCGAACCATGATGTTTCCATATCCAAGATTCTTCATAGATATCCATGTGTAATACTTACCTAGACATGTTAATATTGTTGGAAATTTGGTTGTCATTGATTTCAACCCTGATAAATAGATGAAGTATGATTGATTGATTGGTTTGAGAAGCATTGTCAATATTGGACATATTGTTATGAAGGTGACTTGAGTGTGAATCATTTTCAATATTGGACATAATGTTATGAAGGTGACTTGAATGTCAATTATTGTCAATATTAGACATAATGTTATGAAGGTAACTTGAATGTCAAGCCTTCCCAATATTGGACATAATATTATGAAGGTGACTTGAATATCAATAGAAAGGTAATATTGACTAATATAGTGTGTGAGCTTGATATACTCATCCTATATTGTATAAGGTTGATATTGTGTCATTAATATCCATGCACAAAAGAATAAACTATGAATAAATCGTCCATATAAAAAGGGTAAATGGATAATCTAATATGGATCCATACAAATCATAAATAAAGAAGTTAATAAGACATGCTTAGTTAAAAGTTATTCAGAAAATATCAATTGAATAAGAGTCGAGAGATGAGACAAAATATCAATGGTGGATGTTTTGTGAGGAAGAATTGACACCATGGAGTCACAATTTGAGTCGACTCAAACAAAAATAAGGCTGAATATCTAGAATTCTATCGACTGTAAGATTATTCGAAGACAATTCAACTGACGCCAAGCCTACAGATTGTCAAAAGTTGGAGAAGACAAGTTGATTGATTTCAAGACGAGTCGACCAACTAAAGGTCAAAAGAGAAGGAAAATTGAGTGAGGAAATACAAGTCAGCAAAAGCAAGTCGAGACGACCAAAGTCAAATTTCTCAAGTCAGTTTTCTTCCAAGTCAAGTCAGTCCAAGAAACAAGTAGCATAAAGTTCAAATTCAAAGTAAACTTAAATACAAGTCAGTTGTACGCTGAAACAAGATGAGTCGACTAGAATTGAAATACTCAAGTGGAAATTTATCCTAGTTGAGTGGACCAAACGGATGTTTGTCAGTCAAATGAGGAAGAAAATACGAAAAAGGGTGAGACCAAATCAAATCTTTAGTGACTAGAAGCTAAGAGGGAACCGATTCTAATATAATCATCCAGTAAAATGTTTACAAGTTGAGTTTAAATAATCACCAACAATGTAGATATGTGGAGGTCGATTAAGTCATTCACAAAAATGTAATATGTAGTGAAGTAATCTCGGATCCGATGATGAAAAGACAATCTCATAAATTTGTATTTAAGAACCGCCTTTATCGGCCACATCACACACTTTATTTGGAAATTTCTAGTGAGTCGGCTAATTGGGCATGTTCTACAAAGAACCCATGTCGTAGAATTTTAAAATTTGTTCCCAACGCTCGAGAATCTTCATACAAAAATCTTTATCTAAATTGTCGCACGAAAATCTATTAATAAAAGTTACCATTTGTGTTAATTGAATGAAGGGGTGATGTAATATCCCCCAAAATAAATTAGTATTAAATTCTGTATGCACTTAGGAATTTATTTCGATTTTTGGCGAATTCTAATTTGGAAAATTATTGCCATTTATGGAAATTCTGAATTTAGAATTTGGTTAATTGTAATTAATTATTGTGACTATTGGGTAAAGATTTGATTTTCCCAACCAACTCTTTGACTATATATATATATATATCTACTTAGCTTAAGAGTTTGGCGTGAGTCCTTTCCCATCAGCGCCACCGAGTAAAATGTCCACAGGCCCGAAGGGGAGGGGTGGACTTGGAAAAGTCTATTGGGTACCCTCACAATATAACAAGGGTCCCATCATTAGTTTGGTAACTGAAAGAGTTAACCAAATAACTCTAGAATGTAAATAAGTAAGAGTGCTATGCTAAACATTTAATACTGTGATAATATGATTAATTCACACAAAACCATACATCTCACTATGAGGCGTCTATCACCGTTTGATTTTACCTATGATATTTTATTCACGCTGCAGGAAATGTAATAGTCAAGTATCCAAACACAAAATATAGGAGGAGATAATTTTTAAATAATTACTTGAACCAAGTTAGAGTTTGAATTATTACACGCAAGTGGCATAGTATGACGGTTACGATCCCTTCCCATATTATGAATAATGTATTTAGACTTAGGGTAGTGAGCCTATACAAAGAAAACTCGATATAGCAACAAAGAAATTTCCCAACAATCCACATAAAATGTTTTGAAATTTTACGGTGTATCATATGATTTACACGGTGAATCTCTACAAACCAGAAAGGACTATTTTCCTTAAAAAAATAGTGACATTCAGATAGGCATGAACCGAATTGAGTTAAAATGAGATCTAAATTATACTTTTCTCAGAATCAGGAATCTGCAGTTCAGAATGTCAGACAAAAGATTTTCAGAACCTTATTTTTTCCCCACGAAAACCCTTAATGTAAACATTCAAAGGGACGAGAATCATAACATTCTATTGCAATGAAAATACTCATGTTTGAATAGAATGGAATCATTTCTTCAATATGCAAAGACCCAAACATAATATGGAGGGTATTCCCTTAGGATTTTCTATCACATAGTAGAATTCCATAATTAACATTGAAATATAGATTAATAGGAGCGATGAACTTACAAACAGTTAACAAATTTATAGGAAAGTACCAAATATTTAAAAGTCATGGAAGAAGCAAGATAGGGCTAGAACCTCTACTGAAACATAATGAAAATTTAACACACAACAATCTTTAAAAAATGAAACTCCAATGCAGGACCGAGGGAGTCAGAGAAAGAAAAAGAAGTATATGGTGATTGGTACAGACTACGAAAATCAAGAATCATAGAGAAATTAAGAGTAAAATGACAGAGAGTTGTTTACCTCGTTCAGGGTAGCATCCAACCGGTAGACGCCATATCCTTTTCTTCCTACCCAAGACAAACCCATCTATATGGTTCATACCATGTCCACCAAGTTGAATACTACGGGGTAACACTGGAGCCTTTCGCCAAAGACACAGAGCCGAAAGAGAATGAAACAATAACCCTAAATATCTACCTCTGAGCTGAGTAATAGTAATGGTTATGAACCATGTACATTTCCATGTGACAGGAGGGAGGTGGCATGTGTTACATTGGACATGGTGATCAAGCGATAATCCTAGGGAGGTACCCTGGCAGGTCATCATTAATAGCCTAGACAGAGGCTTGAATTTGAGATCTGACAAGTACATCATTCGACTTCATACCAAGTTATTGTGAGGGAGATAACTCAGTTAGGGAAGGACTAATTCGTTTATCAAGCCCAACCTCTCATTCAGTTAAGGTGCGATCACCTGGTTCGTTAATGTTAACGAATTCGAGAAAGAGGACTGGTATCGTTGGGCCCCTCAATGATGCCCAACAGTCAACCAATTGCAAGTCTGGGGTATTTTTAAATGTAAGATTAACCATGAACGTTTCCCACATGGTGTGTTACTTGGAAATTGAAATAAACGTAAAGTCACCATTAATTTAATGCCCATGAATTTTACTTCGATAAAGGTGTATGCTCTATCGGAACCCAATATTTTTTGTATAGATCCTTTATGTTATAATCAACGTTAATGCTATGCTTGGAGAGGGCTCCAATACTATTAATTCTTTAACAATTTACAACATTAAACGTTTATGCCTAGGGATGGGTATAATGCTAGGGGTCATTAATATTGTAAATGTTAATATGTGTGTATGTATATATGGAAAGGATTACGATGCTAGTAGGGCTTCAATATATATATAAATGTCAATGTTTATATATGGAATTATTATAATGTTAGTGGGGTATTCAATCCTTTATGCTAACATCAGAAATGTTATTAATCTCATAATCTAGAGTATAGCAAAGTTACCCCCTTAACCATTATATATGTGATTACTAGGTTGCAGAAAATAACTCAGAGAATAAAATCTTTTATAATGGCAGATAGTTGTATCGATACAAGTGGTAAACATAGTCCTTACAAAATTTGATAGGACTATATAAGTAAAGGAATATAAAGTAACGAAGGTGTATTGATGGATATATATATATATATATATATATATATATATATATATATATATATATATATATATACCTATATATATCAACTCAATATGAAGTCAACTCTCTGATACAAGACCAACTTGTAGTTCTCGGATCAACTAAAAAGTGGGAGATCGACCCACAATGAAGTCTTGACTTTTGATCTCACATCCAACCTAATAGAATGAACTTTCATTCCGTCCATTATATATATATATATATATATATATATATATATATAGCATATATATATATATATATATAATTGATTGAATGAAGATTCATTCTATGAGGTTGGTGCATATTTACAAGTTGAGTCTTGTCATGAGGATTGGATTCCTCGCATCTGGAGTTGGATGTGAGATCAAAAGAAGTCGGAGACTTTTTATGAGGGTTGGATTCCCCATTTATTAGTTGGATCTGAGAACTACAAGTTGGAACTTGTATAAGAGAGTTGTATCTCTCTCACTCTAATAGTTGAAGTTGAAGATATTAAATTATTGATTTTATTTGTATTCATTCCAAGTTAAAATAAAAAAAGAATGATAATTTATTTACTTCATACAATTTGTGTTATATATGTTTATGAATAGTGGTGAAATCATATATATTATTCATCTAATTTAATTAATCTATGAAAGTGCGAAAATTAGCCCAAATGTTTGAGACATTGATTCCAAGCCCCTTCTCCAATATGATTGTATGTTTCAACAATTGGTATTAGACAAAGGTTTCTTCAAGGAAAAACAACCTAATAACTCGAAGGAAGATCCTACTAAACACACAAATGGATGAACAAATAACTCTCTACACAAATGAAGCTCCTTTATTTCATGGAACGAAACTACTCTTCATGGATGGAAAGAATGGAAATATATCTAAAATCAAGATTCATGGATGGAAAGAATGGAAATATATCTAAAATCAAGAGGATATCAAGTTGGGGACTGAGTAGCAAGTAATCTTTGGTACTTAAATTCCTCAGCAAACAAATCCAAAACTGCAAGAGAAACAATTACATGTCATTAAAACCAATCCAGAATGGAATATCACACCAAATCAAAGAAAACATGGGACACTTCACCTCTACTAAAGTATTATGGCTCCAACTAGAGAGTTCTTACAAGAGTAAAGTACAAAACACAGAAAAACAAGAAAATACCATCAAGGAATTGATCCAATCCTTAGTCGTCAATAAATAAGAAAACTCAAACAAGGAATTGATGCAATCCTAATTCATCATTAAAGAAGACAAATCAAACAAGGAATTGATGCAATCCCTAGTCATCAAAGAAGAAGACAACTCAAAAAAGGAATTGATGCAATCCCTATTCATCAATGAAGAAGAAAACTCCATCAAGGAATTGATGCATACCTCAATAATCACTGAAGAAAAAATATTGAATCTCAAGACTCATGTTATAGTTGCATTAGAAGAGATTTGTATGGAACTAGGAAAGGTTATATATATTGAAGTTCCTATGGAGGATCTTGACAATCTTGAATACACATTTATATGCACTGCATAATGTTGATGATTGCATGTACGTGATACATTCTCTAGGACGCAAACCTCAGAGAGAACCCCCGAGAGGGGTGTGTGGCTCCTATCTGAGACAGAGCTGGAACATAGAGATGGCCTCCTCCTTATAGAGATTTGAGAAGAACTCTAGATGATTCTTCTATGTAACACAGTGAGAAAGGACATTTGCAGAGTTGGGCATGCCTCTAGCTGAGCACAAGGTGAACGTGCTAAATCCCAAAGTGTTGGGTGCATCTTCATGCGAACAGAAGTGAAGATGATGTATTAGCCTCCTATGAGAAAATAATTGATTTGAAACTCTAGATGAATATCCTATGTAATGCAGTGAGAAAGAAGATCTATTGAGTGGACATGCCTATGGATGAGCACAGGTGAACGTGATCGTAGTGGCTAAACACTAGTGAGGAAGTGGTTCTTTTGTGTAATGCAATGAGATAGAGATATGGAAATCCATATAGATGTTACCCTAGTGGATCAATAGTAGTGGGTGTATAATATACCTTGCTATATTGTTCAAGAGTCATACCTTCCTATAACACTAATTGTAATGGAAAGAGTACGGGTCGGCCCCACAGTAATGTGATTAATAATTAATGTAAAAGATAATTAATCTAGTTAATATTAATTATATTGTGAGCTAGTGAGGTTTCCCCTATTGTGACCATATACACTTCTATTGACAGGTTCAGTCTAGTATAATTAAAGGTAAATTACCCATTAAATAAACATATCTTGTGTGTGAGTTTGGAAATTTCAGCAAGTACATCTACTTGGGAGAAGTGCGCACCTATGTTGGGAACTAGTCTTCTAGGGTTTGTGAGCACCCTTTTGTGTGCTAGGTTTTATTTTTTGTGAAGGTATTTCTCTTGAATAATATAGAAAACAATTTTCTTGGTTTTATTCCCTTTTTGAGAAGGGTTTCCAAGGATATTTCTTGTGTCGTTGTGCATGGTGTTTCTTCTTGTGATGTTGATTGCTGCAAAATAATTGGTTATGGTTTAAGTAAAATTATAAAATGGAATGAAATTCATGCTTAATCCTATATTATCGAAAAATCTACATGGTATCAGAGCATAGGTCTTGAAGAACCCATTTCACAAGCAACTTTCAACCAACATCTCCCTCTTTTGCAGAAACTGTACAACCCTCTTAGGATTTCGAGAAAATCTATACGGCCTACTCTTCTGGAGGTTTTCATTCTTTGGAACTTTGATTTTGGGGATAGAAAGAACATAGGAGTGTACATCCTCCTTCAATGCACCTCAAACAAGCTTCAAATCAAAATTCCGAGCATTTTGAAATTTTGTCCCTAGGGTTTCTATGGTTTCGCTAATTTCTGCAGAAATTCCAGAATTAAGGTTTCTACAACTCAATGAAGGAGCTATTCAAATCACCAGTGTTCTCCTATATTTCAAAGCATTATTTTTGGAAGAAATAAATCCAACAAAACTTAAAAGTGCTAGCCTAACCTAGTAGTTATGTTTTCTAGCTGAGTTGACAAGGGTTTGTGAAGAATCTAAAATTCTAATGAACATAACTATGATGGAAGATAAGCTTGATGGATCAAGCAACTTCAAGTTCCTGGAAGACAATACTTTAGAGGAAGGATTATTGTGGGTGATACAAAAAGGTGACACTATGACTACCCTCTTCATGAAGATGTCAAGAGGACATATATCAACCAAGTGCCATTGGAGAAATCATATCACGACCCTCATGTATGCACTTGTATATATATTATTTGTATCATTGTCATAACATAAATTGTAGGAGGAAGGAATATTTTGCTGAAGTCATGGATTGAGAGGGAACTCAGTGCATTCAGAGGAACAATGCATTGGAAGTGAAGACTCTAGGTTTGATTTTTTTAATTCTAATTCCTCTAATATATATTTCTAAAGTTTTCTACATTACAAGTAGGTGTTGTAGCTGTGACAACAATCTTTAAATTGTTTTGATTCTAGAGATGTACTCATTATTCTCCTTTAGGAGATATTCTTGTTTTGGTTCCTCTTGTTTTCTTGTTCCAGATAGGTTAACAACAAAGGAATATGTTTATCCTTTAGAGGGAGTCACTTTACTCAGAAGGACTCAAAACTATTTGAGAAAGAGGAATAATAGAACCATCATTGAGGAAACCAATGAAATACTGGATGATCAAAATCTTTCTATGATTATATGGGTAGAAGCATGTACAACACAATATATGTTCAGAACAAGAAGCCTCCATTGGAGTGAAGCCTGAGATTGAACACTTCAGGATATTTGGGTGCCGAGTGTATTTTCATGTACCCAAAGAGAAGAAGTCCAATCTAGAACCTTCAGAAAGAAAGGATACGTTTATGGGATAAGAGTGAATCTTCGAAGACATTTCAGATTGACATCCATGGTTAGAGACAGATTGAGATAAGAAAATATGTTGTCCTTGAAGAAGAGATAGCCTTTCAAATATCCAAAGAATCTCAGATGGAGATTGACAATAAGACAATACCTTCTCCCCCTTCAAGAGTTCATAGGGAGATCGACATTATCAGAGCTGATCCAGTTTCTCTAGTTCATATGTTCAGAGATATTGTAGTAGGTAATAAAAGGCCTACCTAGGCTCACTCTAGAGGAGGCATAGAAACATACAAACCTCTTAAGGCACATCCTAATAAAGAAAAAGAGATTTTTGAGTTATCCTTCACTCATGAGCCACTTCATTGATTCTGAGCCTCCTTGTCTTGGAGAAGAAACACAAGAACGGGTATGGCAAGATGCCATAACATAAGAATAAATATCTCTTAAAGAATGATGTATAATATATTTTTTAGAGACTATAAGGGAAGTCTGTTGTTAATTCCAAGTGGATCTATAAGATCAAGGATGCAACTGATGGATGTATCGAGAAATACAAAGTGAGATCTATATCCAGAGGATTCTCACAAATAGAGGGAGTTGTCTATCATGAGACACTTGATCCAATATGCCCGATACACTTCCATATGTACTACCATCCATGAGTTGGAAACTATATCAGATGGATGGATTATTGATGATTTTAGGTTTCTGCAAGAGTATTTTTTATCCAAACCTATATTTTTATAGTATTGGTGATGACAGTCTAATTTTGATGACTTATTCAAAAATCTGTGTTGTTGGATACAAGTAAGCTTTGAATTCTGATTTCGAGATGGAGGATACGAGTATGATGCACTACTTCTTGGGACAAGAAGTACAACAAAGAACCGGTGAGATTTTCCTAAGTCAAGGAAAATATACAATGGAAATATTAAAGAAGTTCAATTTGACAGAATACAAATCCACGGTGATGGTTTTGAGGAAAGTGAATGATGATGATTCAAATAAGATTGATCCACAACTTATTGGATCAATGATGTATCTGGTTAACACTAGACTTGATTCATGTTATGTAGTGAATGTACTTAGTCATTCCATCAGTTAGCCAAGATAGACTCACTGGACAACAACAAAACATGTATTGAGATATCTATGAGGTATAATTAGATATGGCTTGTGATATGTCTAAAGTGTAGACTTGATTTTGCAGGGATATGCATAATGGACATAAATTGCAATGGACCAGAAGATCACATCTGGTTGTTGTTTTACTGTGATTTTTTCCATGGTTTCATGGTGTAGTAGGAAACAAAGCCTTCTGCCCTTGAGTATCACAGAAGAAGAGTATGTAGCATTGAGTCTGTGAAGCAATATAAATTCACAAGCTTCTGAAAGATTTACTTGATCATGAGATGGATCCTATGATGATAACCAGAGTTGTGTGTAAATCTCTTTGAGAACCCAACGTTTCATGATAAGATCGAAACACGTTGAGGTAAAATATCATTATATCAGAGACATGATGTAGAGGAAAATAGTACACTTGCAGTACCTTCCTACACATGATCAGATTGCAGACATATTCACCAAATTGGCTTGGTGAAGGATACCTCCATAGTTGAAAGGGACTTTTGATATCTACAACCAAGAACCAAGTTCAAAATACATCCGTGTGAGACTTGGCATGATGAAGAATGCCTCCCTAGATGAGAGGGAGTGTTTATGATTGCAACTATGTGAGACAGTCTCGAGGACACAAACCTGAGAGAGAGCCCATGAGAGGGGTGTGTGTTTTCTATCTGAGATAGAGCTGGAATGTAAAGATGGCCTCCTCCTTACAGAGAGTTGAGAATAAATCTCGAATATTCTCCTGTGTAACACAATGAGAAAGGAGATCTCCAAAGTCAGGCATGCCTATGAATGAGCACAATGTGAAGGTCTGAAATCCCAAAGTTCTAGGTTCATCGTCATGAGAACATGAATGAATATGATGTATTATCCTCCTCTGAGTGGAGAGTTGATGAGAAACTCTATATGACTCTCCTGTGTAATGTAGTGGGAAATAAGATTTGTTGAGTGGGCGTGCCTCTGGATGACCACAGGTGAACATGATCCTAGTGGCTGAGCACTACTAAACAAGTGGTTCTTATGTGTAATGTACTGAGCCATATATATGGACATCTCTATGGATGTGCCCCTAGTGGATGAGAATTGGTGGGTGTATAAGATCCCTTGCTATATTTTTCAAGAGTCAAACCTTCCTGCAACCCTAATTGTAAGGTAAAGGGTATAGGTTGGCCCCACCTTAATGTGATTAATACTTAATGTAAAAGATAATTACTCTAGTTAATATTAATTATATTGTGAGCTATTGAAGTTGGCCTTGTTGTGCCAACAAACACTTATGTTGATAGGTTCAGTCTAGTATAAGTAAAGGTAAATTCCCCATTGAGGAAACATATCTTGTGTGTGAGGTTCTAAATTTCAGAAAGTACATTTACTTGGGAGAAGTGTGGACCTCTCTTGGGTGCTAGTATTCTAGGGTTTGTGAGCACCCTTTTGTGTGCTAGGTTTTCTTGGTGGTGAAGATCTTTCTCTTGAAGAATATAACAAAGGATTGGTTGGGTTTTCTTCCCTTGTTGAGAAGGGTTTCCAAGGATACTTCTTGTGTACTTTTGCATGGTGTTTCTTCTTGTGATATTGGTTTCTAAAACATAATTGGTTATGGTTTAAGTAAAATGTTAAAATGGAAATAACTTCATGCTTAAGCCTATCTTATTGAAAAATAAACATAGAAGAGTTGGAGAAACTTCAAAAGAAAGATATGTTGATACAACAACAGTTAAATCAACCTAACAACCATGAAGAGAAAGAATACAAGATTCAACTATAATACAAAGAAAAAGAGATCAATAGATTAAACACTAAATTTTTTGATCTAACAAAAGAAATGAACGAGTTGAAGGAATATGAAAAACTCAATAAATACAGAGAAGAATTAGAAGAAACAAAATAAATGGTTAACAGTCTAAAGACTCAACATGAATAAGCTAAGGAAAGTTAAGAAACACTGAAGAGCCTAATGAATAAAAATGAAGAATCGTGTTACACGCTGGAATTGGAAGTCATCAACCTCAAAAGGATTCATCTAGAAAACAAGGAAGAAATCAAAAGACTGAAGACTCGAGTCGTTTATCTAACAAAATAAATAAAATAATTTAAGACATATGGAAAAGCCAATAAATGCAAAGAAGTATTGGATGAGATAAAAGAAATAGTCATGAGTCTAAAGGCTCAACATCAAGAATCTAAGGAAATAGAAGAAGACTTGAAGATACAATTGACTAAAAAGGAATAAGAATTTCACATGTTTGAATTGGAAGATATAATCCTAAAAAAAAAGAATGAAAAGACAAAAACAACTGTTTAAACATCTCATCCATCCTTTATAAGATATGAAATAGTCAAAGACCAACCGATGACAAAACTCATCTTGGGTACAATAAGAAATAATAAGGTGGAAAGTGGAACACCATTCAGAAACATGAGAAAGTATTATCCTCCAACATAGTTACCAACTTAATGAGAACTCTACAGACTTCTCATTTTTGGGGGGGTCAAGTTTTTTACCCCATTTTTAAAAATGGTGCTATTGGTGGCAACCCCCCTCCCTTTTTAGGTGGTTTTTTGATATTTTAAATTTTGTCATACATAAGGTTTCCACTTTTTGTTTTTAAATGCTTGTTTTTTCATTTATTTTCAAATTGTTCATTTTTTTTTATTTTTTTTTTCTCAACAGTGTTTTTTCATCTATTTTCAAACTTTTCTACATTTTATTTTTATTCAGTGGTGTTTTTAATCAAATTTCCATGCTCAATCAAATGTTAAAAATGTTGTACATCATTTATTTTTTTTAAATTAAGATTTTTCATGTAATTATTTGTCCTTAATTAAATTATGGTTCCATAGTTTTTAAATATAGTGGAAAATATCATTTTTAACACATTGGTTTGCCTTTACTTCAATACATAGAAAACAATTGTAGTTAAATAACACCATTTTAAAATATTT
>SNQJ01S0001070.1:71238-86438 GCA_010110895.2 Picea sitchensis
ATATATTAGTTTTAATCTGTGTGTGCCCAAATGTGTTACACCAAAAGTTTCTAAGTACAGGAAATACCCTTATTCCTAAAGAAATCCAATTATAGAACGAAAGTTACAAAATTTAAGCGCACTAATCCATTCAATTATCTTAGGAAGAGATTAAAGAATTTCGAACTTTCATACATATTTTAAATTGCAGTCATAAAGGGGTGCTCTAGAATTGATTTATAGCTATTTTGTCAGAAATTGAATTCCTACATGCATATCATCAAACGAGTTTTGCTAAGGTTATTGTGTCCATACAAACTTTAATGATTTTCATGACACTTTAACTAATTCATTCCACAGAGTTAGAAATAACTCATTCTAGGTACAGTAAATACAATTACATCATATTTACAATCAATCAAACAAAAGAGGAAATTTATTTATCTGAACCAGTGTGCATTCAAATAAAAATGAAAAGATTACATATCTGAACCAGTGTGTAGGAAGACAAAGGGAACAACCACGTTCCTCCCAACCGTAGAATAGGGCAGTCAAATTACTTTCCCAATTCACTCCCTAGCCTGACCATGAGTCCATGAGGGTAACGTTGGAACCTCTTCCTCAACAATGGTTTTCAATTTCGCCAGTCTCCTCTTGCCTCACACTCGATCAATAGTGTTCATAACAAAAAAGAAACCTGTAGTATTTTCCCAGCATGCTCGACATCATCCTGCCTCCTCACATATGTTATTTATGCCCTTTTTGCCTAGGTCTTTTCCCTCTCTTGGGAATTTTTGTAGCTTTCTAAATCCCTGATTCTCAGGGGCTGCTAGTGGCCAAATCCCTAATTTTCCACTTGTAACAATCAGCCCTGAGGTAGTTCCAACATGTTCCCCACTCATGGATTCATGGTCAGTTGAATTTAACATGGTTGTTCCATTTTCCCTCCTCATTAAATATAAAATATTTTGTTTTCATACAAGTGTCATAGTCAAATAGTTAGTTGGTTTAAATCAGATTTCTGCCCAACAGTCACCATAATTAATTACAATTTACCAAATTTGAAATTTGGAATTGCCATAAATGGAAAAAAAAATCTAGATTCGAATTTACCAAAAACAAAATGATTTTCCCAATAATTTTATCGAATTCAAAAATAATTTATTTTTGGGGGATGTCACATCCTTTCCCCCTTCAATAAAACAATGTCCTCATTGTTCGTCCCTTTTTTGGAACATAATTGGATGAGATTTCTGCAAATCTATTTCCAAATACCAAGTTGCCTCCTCAGGACTAAAGTGCTTCCATGGCACCTTTATCTGAGTGATAGATCTGTTCCGAAGTGCTATTTCTCTCTGGTCCAGAATACATAGGGGTTCTGCCTAGAACTCGCCTTATGGTTCCACCTGCACCAAGTTCCAATCAACCATATGAGTAGGGTGATGAACATATTTTTTCAATAAAGAAACATGAAATACATTACAAATTTTTATATTAGTTGGAAGTGCAAGTTAGTATGCTACGGGTCCAATTCGATCTAGTATCTCGAAGGGCCCACAAAACCTGGGTGCCAACTTGGCACAGTTCCCGAGTCTTAGTGAACTTTTTCGAGCTTTGAATTTCAGGTAAACATGATCCGCCACTTGAAACTCCAAGTGTCTTATTTTCTGGTCCACATAACTCTTTTGCCTGTCCTGTGCCTCTTTTAAGTTTCGTTGTATCCTTCTTACCATATTCTCCATTTCTTGGAGCATCTCTGGTCCAACCATAAGTCTATCAGTCGGGTTGTCCCAACTAATTGGAGTCATACACCTTCTGTCGTATAGTACCTCGAAGGGACTTAGCTTAGATGAAGTTTGGTACCCATGGTTATATGTAAATTCTACCAGGTGTAGATAGTCTTCCCATTTTCTCGATTTTGTTCTTACATACATGTAGAGCATATATTCTACAATTTGGTTTGTCCTCTTGGTTTTCCCATCCGTTTGTGGATGGTGGTTCGTACTGAAATTCAAATTGGTATTTTTCCCTGCAAGCAATTCCTTCCAAAAAGAGAACGTGAATTTTATGTCTCTATCTGAAATCACCATTTTAGGAATACCATGTAGTCTAAAAATTTCTTTCATAAATATTTCAGCAATGTTTATAGCTTTAAAAGTAGACTTTACTGGGATAAAATGTGCAGACTTACTTAGTTTATCGATTACAACAATGATAGAGTCATTATGTTTCTAAGTTTTGGGAAAATTTTTAATAAAGTCTAGCGATATGGTCTCCCATTTCCATTCTGGTACTAGTAATGGATGTAATAGGCCGGTTGGATGTTGTTGTTCGGCTTTTACCTACTGACAATCTTGGAACCTAGCCAAGTATTCTTCTATTTCTCCCTTCATGTTAGGCCAATAGAATAATTTCCTAAGTGTTGCTATCATTTTCTGGTATCTTGGATGACCAAAATACAGTTTCTTATGCACTTCATCAAGAACTATTATCTTTAATGTCGTTGAATCCGGTAAGTAAAGTCTATTTTTAAATCGTAATAGTTCACTTTTTATTGATGCTCAGGTCTGGTTTGTCTGAGTTTGTTGTAGTGTTTTGTAATTCTACTACTAAGTTAGCATAATTTTCGTCATTACTACCTGTCATCCTTATTCTCTATTCTAGATTGCTTTCTTTCCTGCTGACGTTTATCTCAAATATCCCATGGACTCTTCTGCTTAAAGCATATGCTACCTTATTTTCCTTCCCTTTGATATGTCTTACCTCAAAGTCGAATTTTCTCAAAAAGGCTAGCCACCTTGCTTGCCTTGCATTAAGATATGGTTGGTTAAACATATATTTCACCCTACTATTATGTGTCAATAGTAGAAACTTTCTACCATTATGTAGTGTCGCCACACTTTTAAGCCGTGTATTACTGCTGCCAATTCTAAATCACGAGTGACATAGTTTCACTCATGTTCCTTTAACTTCCATGACTCATAGAAAATAACGTGTCCTTCTTGAGTTAGGACACCACCTAGTCCTTCTTTATTTGTGTCGACACAGACTGTAAAGTCTTTGTCTGGGCTTGCTACCTTTAAATTGGGTGTGGTCGTTAATAATTCCTTCAACTTATTGAAACTATCTTGGCACTTTTGTGACTAGTTCAACTTGGTCCCATTCTTTTGTAATGATGTGATGGGGTAGACTATCTTGTAAAACCCTTCTATAAATCTGCGATAATATCTGGTGATTCCCATGAATGACTGGATGTCCTCTACATCCTTCGGTACTGGCCATTCCATAATGGCTCTTACTTTCTCAAGGTCGACTGCAATGCCCTCTGCAGAAATTACATGTCCGAGGTATTGTATCTTCTTCTAGTAGAAATCACACTTATCAAATTTAGCATACAGTTGGTGTTTCCTCAAAGTTTGTAGGACGATTCTTAAGCATTCTTCATGTTCTTCTTTTGTTTTTGAATATACCATAATATCATCAATAAAAAATCATCACGAATTTGTCCAAGTATTGAATAAAAATACTATTCATTAAGCACATGAATGTGGTTGGCGTGTTAGTTAGTCTGAAAGGTATAACAACAAATTCGTAATGTCCATATCTTGCTCAAAAGGTTGTCTTTCTTATGTCCTCATCTTTTATCCTAGCTTGATGGTATCCAGATCGTAAATCCAACTTCGAAAAAATCTTTGCCCCACCTACTTAATCGAACAGATCATTTATCCTAGGTAAGGGGTACTTATTTTTAATAGACACTTTGCTCAATTTTCTATAATCTATACACAGTCTTATAGTATTGTCATTCTTCTTCACAAAGAGGATGGGTGCTCCCCAAGGTGAAACACTTGGCCTGATATACTCTTTGTCCAATAACTCCTACAGTTGTATTTTCAATTCTGTCAATTTTGGTAAACTCATTTGGTAAGGTTCTTTTGAGGTAGGGGCTAAACCAGGTAGCAAGTCTATGATGAAGTCTATTTCTCTTCTAGGGGTTAATTCAGGTATTTCATCAACAAATACGTCTTTGAAATCGCATAAAACCACAAAGTCTTCCAAGTTAGGTTTGTCTTTCTTTTCTAAAAGGTTTGTAACTTGGATGGCATAAACTTGACATCCTGTTGGCACAGGGGAAGACACGGGGTTTAGTCCAAGAGTGAACCAAGAAGCCCTAGCTACTAGCCCTTTTGGAAGCACCTGTGAAGCAGATTCAGTCTCACCTAAAGTGGCTAAGAGGGGGTTTGCAGAACAGATATGTCTGCAACTAGGGGAATATCAAGTGGAACTAATACAACAATAATGCATCATTCATATATATCTTATCAGTTATATCTACTCTACGCATCTATACATATGATCTAATACAATAGTGAAAATAACAGTATAATAATGACAAAGATCTAGGCATCAATCACACATACAACACAAAATATACGTGGTTCACCCTCTCTCTAGGGATTCGTCCACAAAACTGTGCTTATGATATAATAAGATAAAGCTTACAATTATGATCTACACTTTTAGTCAGCAAATCTTCTTTCTTCTTCTTTTTGTCTCCCAACTTCCTGTGCACCTGGCTACAGGACTTGATATTCGCACCCAGCTGAAGATATTACAATACCAGAAGGCTCTCACTCTCAACACTCCTCTCTCTCATGGTACAATAATATCTTAACCAACAACAATCAATATCAATACCCAAGACTAGTAGCAACCCGACCTAGGTCCTCTTGACCTGTATTTATGCATTATAGTCCCTCACCGACAGTCTTAGGTCGAAACCTAGGTGCCAAAACCCTAATTACCCAAAACCCTAGGTGTCTAAAACCCTAGGTCAACTTCACCCTCATTTTCAGGGCTTCACTAGTCTTTCTTTCCTCCCTTCTCGTGCAGTGCTCCAAAGCATCCAATGGTGGATTTCTCTTCTTGCTGAGTTGTCTATGATTCTTTTCTCTTGTTGATTTGTCATCCCTGATCTCCTCATTCAACGAATTGATTTTCTGTACTTCGCTCCATCTTTTCTGCTCTTTTTCTTACTTCGACCCAATGACAGTCACTATGTCCTCTGTGCAGTTCGCGTTTGACATTTTCTTCCTTGATCTTCACTTCCTTCCATCACCAAGGGCCAATAGGCCCCCAACACTCACCTATGAATCATTTCGAGGCACTTTAGTTCTAATTTTTCCATGTCACTTCGATTTTTCTTTCTGCTCCATGTCTCATTCCCTTCCTTGTGCAAACTATCTTTTCTATGTCTCATACCCAGTTTCAACTGCACCTGGTACCTAGTCACTTTTCTTCCTTGCTTTTACTGAGAGCTATGAGGCAGTTGGTTGTCATAGTACAACTTTAGTTGATTCCCATTTACTAATCCCTCTTTCCATTCTCCCTTCAATGTATTCCATTGCACAACTCCTCCTTCTATAACATAGGTGATCTCATACGGTCCAAGCCAATGCATTATGAACTTCCCAGGATGTTTTAGAAATTTACTGTCATACGCCAGTACTAAATCACCTTACTTAAATGCCTTCTTCTTGATGTGTTTTTCATGTTAGGCCTTCTCTCCTTCCTTTTGTACCTGCTGATGGAATCCTTGCATAAATCTATCTTCTTCTAGTTCAACCAGTTGGGCAAGCCTCTCATGAATAGGGATAATATCATCCATATATGTAAATGCAACAATTCTTAAGCTCGGTACCAAGTACTCCATCGAGACAATAGATTCAATACCATACACCAACTTGAAGGGGGTCTACGTTGTTAATTTCTTGCAAGTGGTTCTATAAGCCCAGAGTGTTGCTTGTACTCTTAAATCCCAGTCATCCCTATTCACACTACAAATATTTGTCAATGTTGTCTCCAATATTTTGTTGAATGCTTCAACCGTTCCATTTGCTTGTGGATGGTAAGGTGTACTCTTCTTATGGTGGACTACAAATTCTTTTATCAGGGCTTCAATTGTCTTGTTTATGAAATGAGTGCCTTGATCACTCATAAGGGTCTTAGGGAATCCAAACCTGGTTATTATGTCATCAAATATAAAATGTGCGGTTGTAGTTGCACTACAGTCCTTGACTGTTCTTGCTTCGACCCATCTAGTCAGGTATTCTGTCACAGTGATAATATACCTTTCTCCTGTGCACATATGTGGTGGGTTTATAGGTCCCACAAAGTCAATGGCCCATTTTTCAAATGATTGTAGGGTCATTTGCGGTGCTAGTGGCATTTTGTCTCTTCTGAATGGTTTTCCAACTCTCCGGCATACATCACAGGCTCTGGTATACTCTTTAGCATCTTTGTGTAAAGTAGGCCACCAAAGGCCAGCTCATAGAACCTTCTGTGCATTTTCTTTGCCTGCGTAATGTCCTCCTGCAATGACTTCATGAGCTTCTGTGAGGATCAGTGGGCGCTCTGCCTCCATCACACATCTTCTTAGTACTTCATCAGGTCCCATCTTATATAGCTGACCAACTATCAGTGAAAAGTCTTGTAGCATGCACCACTAGCTGTTTCTTCTGGGAAATTGTATACTCACTTGGAGCCATTCCCGTTGATAGGAATTGGACTATGTCTGTGAAGTGGTCATCCATATTCCTGAAGGGGAGCAGCTCTGCATTTGGTAGTGTATCCTCTAGACTGCTGGGTTCTTCACCATGTTCCAACCTTGATAAGTGGTCTGGGCCTTTGTTCATTCTTCTTGGCTTTACTATGATCTCAAAATCGTATTCTTGAAATAGTAGAATCCATCTGCATATTCTCCCCCCCAACACAGGCTTGTTGACTAGGTACTTCAACACAAAGTGATCAGTAAACATTTTAAAGTGTCCTCCCAACAATTAGTGTCGAAATTTCAGTAATGCATACACCATGGCTAATCCTTCTCTCTATGTAGTAGTGTAATTGATTTCAGTTGTGGATAGCGTTCTGTTGGAAAATGTTAATGGACAATCAATGTCCCCTTCTCCAAGTTGTGCTACTACTGCTCCTAATTCAATGGAAGATGCATCAACATGCACATGAAATTCCTTATTCTAATCTAGAAAGACCATAATAGGCCCAATCACCATATTTTGTTTCGATGTCTCGAAGCTCTATTGGCATTCTTCTATCCAACCAAATTGAGAGTCTTTCTTTAATAAGTTCTCCATTGGCGCAGTAATCTAAGCATATCCTTTGATAAATTTCCTGTAATAGCCATTATGTCCTAGTGAAGTGTGCAGTTGTTTGACTGAGGTGGGTGGTGGTAAATCAACTATAATTGCAATTTTGGATGGGTCCACCAACAATCCTTGCTTGCATACAATATGACCTAATAATACTCCAAATGGTGAGAAGAAGATGCACTTCTTCAGATTCAAATAAATTTGACATTGCCTGGATTTCTCCAACATTAGACTTAGACATTTAACATGATTTTTCAGCAAACTAAAAACAGTCCAGTCATCAAAATAGGCTTCTAGAAACTTATGCAAAAATTATTTGAATGCTTCAACCACCACCCTAGAAAAGATGGCTTGGGAATTATTCAGTCCAAATGGAATCATTGTGTATTGGTATGATCCCCATTCTGTGGAAAATGTGGTCTTCTGGCAGTCCTCCTTGGCAATCCGGATCTGATGGTATCCTGAAAACATGTCTGTAAAAGAATATACCTCCTAGCCTCCCACATTGTCTAATACTTCATCTGTGAATGGTGTAGGGAAGGGGTCATGCAAATAGGCATCGTTAATCTTTTTGAGGTCCACATATATTCTGATCTCACCTGTATTATTGTCCTATACTACCATAGGTCTGTTCCACTCTAACTCTTCGACGGGTTCAATAATCCCTGCTTCCATCATTCTGTCAAGCTCAATCTTCACTTTTTCCTTATATTTCAGGTTCAATCTGTAGGGTACTTTCCTGACTAGCTTCGCACCTGGTTTCAAAGGTATTTTCATTTCTCCCATAGGTCCTTTGATACCCTTCATATCAATGAACTTGGTCAGAAACAGGTCATGATACTCATGCAGTAATTCTGTAATTTTTTCAATGGTAGCAACATCCCAATAATCTCTGACATTTGGAAGGTTTGGTGTCTCCTCTGTCCCAATATTGACTTTCTTTATTTTTATCAGTTGTCCTATGAATGGTAGATCAACTCCTGGTCCTTACACATTTCTGTGGCCTTTTGTCGCAACAATATTTACCTTCCTCAGATCATCATCTTCATTGGCATTAATGTGGTAACATCCTTGCAATTTTTGGAATGACACAATCCATTCATCCTCCTCTTGCTCCAAAGGGAGGCCAGATGCCTCCTTAAATATGTTTTGTCTCACAATCTGTAATGATTGGTCTACAGAAGGAAATTCAATGTCAAACAAAAAGGTGGTTAAAAAATTATGGATCATACCTTCCCAATCTTAAGTGACGAGGTGAAGCTCCGCTTGAAGGTACCATTTGATAGGGAGCGTGTCCAGCGTGTTAATGAATCTATGTACCTATTTTTCTTGAGGAATGTCACTCCATGCCTCTTTGTAGCTTTGTACATGGTCCTTTGGGCAACTTCGACCTATTTACCTCACTTCGCATCTTCCTACTTGTGCTGAGAACCGAGATGTCATCAAAGCTCGACATTGTGTCCAGTCTATGATGTTTAATCTGTGCGTCCCCCACCATCTTTCTGGTGTAGATTTCAGGGCCTCATCCATATCCAACAACCTCTCTTGTGCTAGTACAATTGTTTCAAAGTCCATCAAGAAGGATTCTAAAGGATTCATACCATCAAAGGTAGGTAAGTTACTTGTTGTTGTACCAATCCAGTGGACTTCTATGGTCAGTCGAGCACATCTCCTTGTGGATACTTCATACATTTTGTTCTACCAGTTCTCAAGCACTTCATCTAAATATGATGAACACACGCTGTCACTTCACCAGCTGATATTCCCATCGGAAGTAGGGTTAATGTAATCCTGATGTCTCACTGTTAATTTGTAGATGTTTTCCAACTCGTATGCGTAGTCTTCTTATTTGATGGGATCTATATACCATGGACCTTCATCTAGATCTAAGGGTGAAATGACCCTAAGTCCATCTCCTTCAAATGTCATGCGTCTTTTCTTTAAACTGACCATAGTAGAATTTTTGAAGGCCCAATCAATTCCTAGTAATGCAGGGTAAGGGCAGCTATAATCAACAATTTCAATTACCTCAAAGTCTACAAAGGTTCTAACTCTATCGTTGTCCACACGGACATGCTCCAATCATGCAAATGGGTTGACAACTTGCTGATTAGCCATGCAAAGCATGATAGGGGAGTATATCATCTTGGGTTTTCCCATCATTGCCCAAGTTTTCTTCATCATGACGTTGACCTCTGACCCTAAGTTGAGGACCACATAGTCTATATCATATTCTCCTATTTGAGCATTCAAATGTAATTCTTTATTCGTTATTCTCTTCTTACCAATCTAGTGTACTTCCTTGTTAAGCAAGGGGTCTACCTTTCCTAGCTCATACTGCCTAATTAGGTTCTGTAACTCTTGTATAGCTTTCTCATCCTGAATTAATTTAAGACAACTGTACAAAAATTCGATGCGCGTACTTACCTCTTTTCCTTCTTTATGTGCATTCGATTGATCAAATGCATGAGGCATTTCGTACTCTTTTACTTTTGGTTGTGTTCTAGATGAGGATCCTTGGTTCCTCTTGAACTCTTGTTTTTCTTCCTCAAAGATTCATCTTTCTTTCTTTGCATCAAAAACCTGAGTCTTCTCCTCAGATTTCCTGATACTTGGCTCTTTTGCGATCTTTCTTTTGATTTTTCTATCCTCTACTATAGCAGTGCCTCTGCGAGTAATGGCAGTGACTCTAGGTTCAGTTCCATGAGATTCAACATATATCAATTGTACTTGTGGGTTCTGTTGGGGTCCTCGTCTTTCCTAAAGCTTAGTCAGTAGCATAGGGCATTCTTCTATGACATGCTCGAAAGAGTTACGATAACTACAGGTTGTGCAAGGTTTCTGATAATCCCTTTCTAAGTGTCCTAGCTGCGCACAGTTATAAAATATTATTTGTCCTTAGCCTTAGCCCATACCTCCTCCTCATCCTCATCCTCTATATCCATCGTGAGGAGTGAAGTTTCATCTCCCTTGAGAGTTGTACCGTGGAGTATTTCCTTCTTGCTATACTTCTCCTTGAATCTTGTATATGTCTCTCGACCTCTCATGCATGAGATCGTAAGCTCTACAATATCGATCATCATGCCCTAATGATTTATAAAATGTGTAGTACAATTTTGTGGGTGTATGAACATACTTCTGCATGTAATATCACTCACCTAGGCGATGTCTATTTATGTACACATCACACCAGGGTAGGTTAACTTGATTCAAGGGGCTTGGCGCTCCTGAGGCCAAATACTCATGTAATAAGGGACAATGTTCCTTATCATGACCTTCTAATATGCATCTCACACACCAAACATCTTCCATTTTGTCTTTTCCCTTATCTTTCTTCATATCCTCGACCTGTAAATACAAACTGGTTAGCTGACTCAAGATCTGGCTCATGCCTGAGCTCGACTCTCCCATAGGTGTTGATTCAAGTTTCATGGTGATTTCCAAAGATTCTTCCTTTGATGCAATCTTCTGCTGCATCAAAGGGACTCTGATGTGTTGTAGTAGTGCAACGATGAACCATTCTTTGTTATGTTCATCAGGGATCTGAAAAGTTAATCGGCCTATTAGGGTCTTGAATCTCTGGTCGAACTCCCAAATAGGTTCTACTACCTCTTGTTTGATCTCTTTTAGCTCTGTAATACATTGTGACTCCAAATTAGGTTTCTTAAACTCTACAATCAGTGCATTCTTGATCTTGTTCAGTGGCTTAGGATGCGCCAGTCCTTAGAGAAGTTTCATGTACTAGCTCAGTGTGCGGTCCATTAGCGTAGTGTTGAACTAGGTTCTCTTGATGGCTTCGTCAGTGATACTTTTAATATTCCATACGGCTTCACACATAAACCAATGCTGATATGGATCTTTAGATCCATCTCCTCTAAATATAGGGAGCCTCATTTCATCTGCCATAGAGATGACTAGGCTTCTTGTCTGAGTATATGCTAAGCTACCAGTAACAATGCTCTGAGGACTTTGGTGGTTCTAGCTATTTGACCCCTAAGTATTGTTGAGACAATAGGAAGATTAATTTTACTTACTTCCGCAGTCCACACAGTTACTGAGGTTTCTGGCTCTCTTTGGCAAATTTCTTCAGCTTTCCCTTCTTTTATTCTGGTGGCTCTGAATGTTATTCATCGGTTAGATCTACCTCTTCTCCACTATAGAAACCCTCTTCTCCATAGTTTTGCTTGAACAAGTTCTCAAGGTGAACCCCTCGAAATACTTTCCCACTACACATATGTCCTTATTCTGTGTCATTGTTGCTATCTGAGATCTTGAACATCAACCTTTTGAGGTCCGAACAATCTACTGTATCTTCAAGATGTGGTTTTCATGCAAGAGCATCTTGATTCTCAACTTCAGAAAGTGCAAAAAATTTCCTCTAGGTCCTTTGAAAAAGTGTCTCTCGGCCTGGCTATATGATTTTGTTATGTCAACAACAAACTTGGTGATGTACCCTCGAATGGTACTATCAAACAAATCATCTACTGCTCTGGATACAATATTGTCAGCTCTCTTGATGTTCTGGATCAGTGCCAGCGTCCAAACCACATGAGATCTAGATCTAATCTCGAACTAGGTATAGGCTAACCTAGCCAACCATTCAAACAACTCCTGGTGGATTCCCCCAAAGAAGATCTCGTGAATGTCAGTGAAAATGTATCTTTGTAGCCAATCTTCAGTACTTAGTTTAGGGTTCTTATCCTGGGCTTCAACGAAGTCCCTCTCTTGATCCTCTATCCACTTATGAATCTTTGTTTTCAATGGGAACCACCTTGACATTTCCTTACGCAGATTCTCGTTCTGACAATGCAACCATTTGTTGGCACAGGGATAAACCCAGGGTTCACTCAAAGAGAACACCAACAAGCCCTAGCTACTAACCATTTCGACAACACTTGTGAAGCAGATGCAGTCTCACCCGAAGAAACTAAGAGGGGGGTTGTAGGATAGATATGTTTGCAACCAGGGGAATATCAAGCAGAACTAATACAACAATAATGCAACATTCATATATCTCTTATCAGTTATATCTACTCTATGCAACTATACATTTGATCTAACACAATAGTGCAAATAAAAATATAATAATGAAAAATATCTAGTTATCAATCACACATACAACACAAAATATACGTGGTTCACCCTCTCTCTAGGGATATGTCCACAGAACTATGCTTATGATATATTAAGATAAAACTTATAGTTTTGATTTGCACTCTTAGTTAGTAGATCTTCTCTCTTCTTCTTTCTGTCTCCCACCTTCCTGCACACCCAGCTACAGGACTTGATCTTCACACCCAACTGAAGATATTATAATACCAGAAGGCTCTCACTCTCAACACTCCTCTCTCTCATGGTACAATAATATCTTAACCAACAACAATCAATATCAATACCCAACACTAGTACCGACCTGACCTAGGTCCTCTCGACCTCTATTTATACATTATAGTCCCTCACCGATAGCCTTAGGTTGAAACCTAGGTGTGAATACCTTAATTACCCAAAACCCTAGGTGTCTAAAACCCTAGGTCAACTTGACTCGCATTTTCAGGGCTTTGCCAGCCCGACTTTCCTCCCTTCTTGCGCAGTGCCCCAAATAATCCAATGGTGGCTTTCTCTAGTTGATGAGTTGTCTACGATTATTTTCTCTTGTTGATCTTTCATCCCTAATCCCCTCATTCAACAACTTGCTTTTCTGTACTCCGCTCCATCTTTTCTTCTCTTTTGCTTACTTCGACCCATTGACAGTCACTGTGTCTCCCGCACATTTCATGTTTGACCGTTTCTTCCTTGATCTTCACTTCCTTCCATCACCAAGGGATAACACATCCATTTCTCATACATTTCTTGAATTACATCATGGAAAATTTTCTAACCGATACGGGTTTTGGTATACCTTGGGTTGTTCTAGTAGTGTCATACTCGTCTTTATAGTTAAGTGTCTTTGTATAACAATTGAGTACTGCCTTGTGCCTTTCCAACCAATCCATTTCAATAATCATATCATAATATCTTAGTGGTAGGATGCTCAGATTTGTTCTTACGTTCTGCCCATCTAAGATGAACTCAAAATCAGAAATAAAGTCAACTACTTTCCTTTTAGTTCCGGTAGCTAGTTGTACCAACCATGATTTTGCATGCTTCAATTTCTTAAGTTTATTTGTCTCTACTCCACTAGGAGTAATATAACTTAACGTAGCTCTAGGGTCAATTAAAATAGAAATTCATATGTTATTGATTTTACCTTTGATTTCTACCACGGAGGACTGGTGGTCAACTTGCCGATGATCTATGGCTGCATTTATCCGATGCAAGCTTTTGCCCACATCACCCACTGTGGAGGCTTCCTGTAAGTTATGAACATCAGTTCTATTTTCTGAAATGAAACGTGGATAGTTCCTCCTTATGTGAGGTTATCCACATTCCCATAATTTTAACAGTTCACGGGGGTTGTCCCCAAACTTCTTCATTCCCATATTTACCGATTTACCACTGCCTTGCATATTCGGATGGTTGGGGTGAAAATATTTTCTCGAAAAGTTTTTTTGCTGCATTTTGATAAGGAGTTGGCTGGTATCCCTTCTTCCACTGGTTCGTTCGATCTCATTTCTTATCTTTCCAGGATTTGGGAAACTCTACCCGTTGTTTATACTGGTCATAGCACATTCGTTCTTTCCTGAATACTTCACTCAAGGATTTGGGGTTTTCGAACTCAATTCTGTCCCTGTAGGACTATGGTAAACAACTTATGAATCATTGGATTTTGACCTTATCCTCCTGGATGTAAGGTACGAACCTTAGTAGTTCCAGCAATTTATTTATAATGTCCTCCATTGTCATCTATCCATGTCTTAACTCATAAAATTATTTTGTTTTCCTTTCATAGTATCTTTCAGATAGGTATCGTTTCTTGAAATATTTCTTAAAGTCAGACCATTCCATCTGTTTCTCCTTTAGGGCCTTGGCCAGTTTCAGGTCCTGCCACCAAATAGTGGACTTCCCTTTCAAATTGTAAATGGCCATTCTGACCTTCATATTGTTGGAGTACTTATATATCTGGATTTATTTTTTGATGTCCAATAACCATTCCTATGCTTCTTATATTGTTCTAGATTCCCCGTCAAATGTAGTAGGTTTAATCTTCTTGAATTCCCCTTCAATATGATCTACCTGTTTCCTTTTTCAGTTTGGTTTTTCTTTATCTTCAACTGAAGGGGTGCCCTCTGATGAGTTGTCCTCTTTTTCTACTTCAGGACTAGAGTTCTTGGAGGACCTCTTACTGACCTCTTCTTCATGATTATCCTCCTTTGGGATTTTCTTGGTTACTATGTTGCACAACAAGACTTCATTTATCTCTTGTTGTTCCTCTTGTGCTTTCTTTAGTTTCTCATTGTCTTCTTTGAAAAACTGCAGTTCAACAATAAGATTCCTCATTATTTCAAGTACTTCTGTAGGTGAGATTTTGTCAGTATTCTGTCTTGGGTCTTGAGGAGGTCCCTGCTCTGGATTTCCTTCCATTTTGATTTCTACGTCATTCTAGTCTGCCATAATTCACACAAAACAGAAAGGGTTTTCTATTTGTAAGAAAAAAAATTATTAGTTTTGCATCATCTCGAACTATATACTAATCCCTAAAGTGGCCCTGTTCAGGTCCAGTGTTGTAACCTTTTTCTCTGATACCATATTTAATGTACCTCAAAATTCACCATAAAAAATAAAAATTGATGACGCATTTATCTCCAATTTCATCCTTACACGATCATAAAAACAAAGTCTTTATTAAAGTTATAAATTTCCTTGTTGCAAATTATAATTGGAGCTCTGTAAGGTGCCCTCTACAATACTGTCTAAACTACAAGATGTAGGTATTATACGATGAGTCCTCCAAAGTTTTAGTGGTTTCCCCCCTTTTGATTATGATCCCCACTCAGACATAATTTCCCATTCCTCGAGACTAGCCTTAAGACCTATAGCATAGTCTCTCTCCCTACACAAAGGAACTTTTAGGATTACACGCAAAACTTAAATGCAAGGTCAAATCGAAAGTGCATA
>SNQJ01S0001070.1:86448-121016 GCA_010110895.2 Picea sitchensis
CTAGGTGAGGGAGGTGGATGTTGTTGGAAGAGGTTTCTTCTAGAGAGTGTCCAGCACCAACTTCAGGCTCTGAGACTTCCTGATCTGGCCTGTTGTCGAGACCCAGAGAGGGAGTTTAGCACCGATGGACTATGTGTGTGAAGGTGTATACTCCCAGGTGGAACAGGAATGTGGGGAATGAGAGTCTGGTAGTAGTGGGAGTAAGATGGCATCTTTGGGAAGAACCTTTCAAGATACTTCTGTGCTATCTCCCTGTAACCTTATCCTAGCTAGGATTCCTTGCCTTGGGGTGGAGCTTAGTCCCAGCTCGGGGGTGATCCACTGCTGAGTTGATGAGCAGTGTGGTCTAAGGCTGGGTGGTTCGTGGAAGGCCTGCACTTGGTTGGTGGATTTCACCATTGTTACAAGATAAGTGTCTAACTATGTTCTTATCACATTTTGGCATGACTGTGCTATATATATATATTATGTATCATGTTTTCCGTTGTTTATATGAATTGATATGAAAAGCTAATTGTTTGTTGATTATGGCAGTAATTCATATGAATACTCTGTGTTGAATGTGTTTAATTGTTAAATGCATGTGGCGTAAATACTGGACTGTATGTGTTATGTAATTCCAACGTAAGTGTGTACAGATGGTTATAGCGCGTTATAAGCTCTGGGTGGAAAAAAAAAAAAAGTACACTACAAATTGGTATCAGAGCGAATTTGTGACACTGAGCCTAGATGGGCTAGTGGAGCAACCTTTGGACTGAGAATGCGAGGGGAAATTGAGTCGGGAGGACCAATTTTGGACCCTAGTTTGCTTCGAAGCGTCTTAACAATACAAGCAAATTTGGGGTTTTATTGCCAAATCTCTACATAAAAATATTACCATATGTTTGCAATACAAATGACTTGTAATATGGTCTGTTACTTCCATACCTCTATCCAGGATGAAGACTCCCCAACGTTATTTTACTAGTCCATTCATTACATTATTAGAGTTGTTCCCACAATAATAAATTCCTGCTAGGTTCGTACAGTTTGTGAAAAATAATAGAGGTCAATCGGGTTTTGGCGATTATAAATGCCGAACACAAAACGAAACAAAGGGGCCATGCCATTTGCCAAAAACACGAAAATGCAAGAAGACTCTGGACCTGGTACTTAGGGGTTTCGGGGTTCAGGATTTCGCGTTTGGAAGTGCCAAACATTAACACACCACAACTTCTGAAACGTGAAAAAGGAATGTGGGACGCACCCATTGGGGTTTCAAGGTTTGGGACTTCATGAGTTCAAGTACCCAAACAACAACATATACAAACTTCTAAAATGCGAAAAAAGGAAAGGTGAGACCCGCATTTCGGGATTTCGGGGTTCGAAACTTCGCGAGTTCTAGTATCCAAACATCAACATAAACAAACTTCCAAAATGCAAAAAAGGAAAGGTGAGACCCACATTTTGGGATTTCAGCATTCGGAACTTCGTGAGTTCCAGTGTCCAAACATCAACATAAACAAACTTCCAAAATGTGAAAAAAGGAAAGGTGAGACCCACATTTTGGGATTTCAGGGTTTGAAACTTCGCAAGTTCCAGTGTCCAAACATCAACATAAACAAACCTTCGAAATGCGAAAAAAGGAATGGTGAGACCCACATTTCGGGAATTCGGGGTTCGAAACTTCACGAGTTCCATTGTCCAACATCAACATAAACAAACTTTCGAAATGCGAAAAAAAAAAGAAAAAATGGACTAGCAGTTCGGGGTTTCGAAATTTTCTAAATTCATCATATATTTTAACTGTGGAAAGGGTAGACCATTTTAAACAAAACAAGGAAAGCATAAAATCTTCTGATAGGCGTCAATTCTCATGATTGTTTAGCATCTGATAAACAAAAGGGGTTTTCCAGATCTCTTTAACTTTCCAAATTTTGTCTTTTACTGGTGTTCTTACTTTCGTTCTGTGAGACAGTAGGTGTAAAAGGATTCAATATCTGTTTACCTAACAAAATTTTGATGATCTAAACTAATGAGTTTTATACGCATATAATCTATAAAAGGGTACAATAGGATAACAATTTTCTGTATAAGGTAATTTCTATTATATTCACTTAGAGCCGTTATTAATCACTGTATTATACGTTAACAATACTAGATCTGTGTATCTAGTATATATTCAATAAGAGTTTGGTAATTATATATGATGTTCCAAGGGATCTAAGTGTGGCTTCCTGGGGTTCTAACTATAGAAAGGATTTTCCCCATTGGCATTAATATCCCCCTTTCCTTACTTACTTACAGAAATATAATTATAGGTGCATCCATCTAGCATTTTACTCACACGAGGAACAATTCCTAGAGTTTCGATGTTTATTACGAACTTTGTGACGACAGACAGACATATTATATCCACGAAGGTAATTCATATTCCACAACAAATATATATACTTCAACAGTCAGATGTGAACATTCCAGCAGACATATTATAACTATGTATAGATACAGATTCCCTTCACACATATTCCTCACAACAAACATATATTATCATTCAAGTAGTTTACTTTAATGCAATTAGATATAATTTCCCAACACATACATGACATCAATCAAACATATCCATTCAAAATAGAGAGGGTTAGATCAACATATCTAAATTCCAATCCATAGAAAGACAAAGGGAAGAGTCGCGTTCCTCCCAACCATAGAACAGGGTAGCCAAATCACTTGCCCAGTTCACCCTCTAGCCTGACCATGAATCCATGAGGGAGAACTTAGAGACTCCTCAACAATATTCCAAAATTTTCAGTAGCTATCCCCTTACCTCACACTTGCTCGACAGTTCTCATAACAACAAGAGGACTCGCAGTCCTTTCCCAGCATACTTGGAAGCGTCCTACCTCCTTACATATGCTATTTATCAATTTTTTCCCAGGTCTTTTTCCCTCCTTTGGGGATTTTTGCAGATTTTCTTAATCCCTAATTTTTCAGGGGTTTCCAGTGGCCAAATATCTAATTTTCCACTTGTAATAATCATCCCAGAGGCAGTTCCAACATGTTCCCCACTCATGGAGTCATGGTCAACTGATTTTTAACATGGCTGTTCCATTTGTCCTCCTGTAATTAATATAAATATTTTGTTGTGATACAAGTGTCATAGTCAAATAGTTAGTTGAGAGATCTGCCCAACAATCACAATATTTAAATACAATTATTAAATTTGAAATTTGGAATTGCCATAAATGGAAAAAAAATTCCTAATTCGAATTTGCCAAAAACAAAAATAAATTTCCAACACACAAAAATAAAAATATTTTATTTTTGGGGGATGTCACATCCTTTGCCCCTTCAGTAAAACAATATCCTCAATGTTTGTTCCTTTCCTAGAAAAGGATTGGATGAGATTTCCGCAATTATCCCCCCAATTCCCAAGTGGCCTCCTTAGGACTAAAGTACTTCCATTGCACCTTTACTTGAGTGGAGACTCTGTTTCGAAGTGATATTTCTCTCTGATCCAAAATGCGCAGGGGTTCCACCTAGAACTCGACTTCGGGTTCCACCTACACCAGGTTCCAATCAATCTTATGAGTAGGGTCATGAATATACTTTTTCAACAAAGAAACATGAAATACATTATGAATTCTTAGATTAGCTGGGAGTGCAAGTTGATATTCTACAGGTCCAATTTGAGCTAGTATCTTGAAGGGCCCACAAAACCTGGGTTCCATCTTGGCATAGTTCCCTAACTTCAGCGATCTTTTTCAGGCTTTGACCTTCAAGTAGACATGGTCTCCCACTTGAAATCCCAAGTGTCTTCTTTTATGATCTGCATAGCTCTTCTGTCTGTCTTGTGCTTCTTTCAAGTTTTGTTGTACCTTCCTTACCATGTTCTCCATTTCTTGGTGCATCTCTGGTCCAACCATGAGTCTGTCAGCCAGGTTATCCTAGCTAATTGGAGTCGTACACTTTCTGCCATACAGTATTTCGAAAGGGCTCAATTTAGCTGAAGTTTGGTACCCATTGTTATATGCAAATTCTACCAAGTGTAGGTAGTCTTCCCACTTGTTCGGCTTTGTTCTTACATACATGTGGAGAATATCCTCTATGATTTGGTTTGTCCTTTCGGTCTATCCATATATTTGTGGATGATAACTTGTACTGAAATTCAAATTAGTATTTAGTCCTGCAAACAATTCCTTCCAAAAAGCGGATGTGAATTTTACGTCTCTATCTGAAATCACCATTTTAGCAATACCATGCAGTCTAAAAATTTATTTCATGAATATTTCATAAATATTAATATCTTTAAAAGTAGACTTTACAGGAATAAAGTGTACAGACTTTCTGAGTTTATTGATTACAACCATGATAGAATCATTTTGTTTATGATTTTTAGGCAAACATGTTATAAAGTCCAGCGATATGGTCTCCCATTTCCATTCTGGTACTAGTAATGGTTGTAATAGGCCGGTTGGATGCTAGTGTTTGGCCTTCAGCTGCTGACAATCTTGGCACCTAGCCAAGTAATTTGTTGTTTCTCCCTTCATATTAGGCCAGTAAAATAGTTTTATGAGTGTTGTTATTGTTTTCTGGTAACCTGGATGGCCATAATACAGTTTCTTATGCACTTCGTCTAAAATAGTTAATTTTAGCTCTATTGAATCTGGTATGTAAAGTCTGTTTTTAAATCTTAAAAGTCCCTTCTTGTCGATACTTATATCTAGTTTATCTGAGTTTGCGATACTATTTTGAAATTCTGCCATCATCTTTGTGTAATTTCTGTTGTTAATACCTACCATTTTTATTCGTTGTTCGAGATCACTTTCTTCCCTGCTGATATTTATCTCAATTAACCCATGGATTCTGCGGCTTAAAGCATCTGCTACTTTATTTTCCTTACCCTTGATATGTCTGACCTCGAAGTCAAATTCTCTCAAGAAGGATAGCCAACTTGCTTGTCTTTCATTAAGGTCTGGTTGGTTAAACAAATATTTCACCCTGTTATTATCCGTCAATAGTAAGAATTTTCTGCCGATTATATAGTGTCCCCACATTTTTAAGGCATGTATTACTGTTGCCAATTCTAAGTCATGAGTGACATAGTTTCACTCATGTTCCTTTAATTTTCATGACTCATAACAAATCATGTGCCCTTCCTGAGTTAGGACACCACTTAGTCCTTCTTTACTTGCATCAACACATACTGTGAAGTCTTTATCTGGGTCGGCTATCTTCAAAATGGGCGCCAATGTCAATAATTCCTTTAGCTTGTTAAAACTGTCTTGACACTTTTGTGACTAGTTAAACTTGGTCCATTTCTTTTGTAATGACATGATAGGGTAGGCTATCTTGGAGAACCCTTCTATAAATCTACGATGATATCCGGTGATTCTCATGAATGAACGGATATCTACCACATCATTAGGTACTGGCCATTCTATAATGGCTTTTATCTTTTCCGAGTCTATGACAATACCTTATGAGGAAATGATATGTCCTAAATATTGTATTTATTTTTTATAAAAGTCACATTTGTAAAATTTTGCATATAGTTTAGGTTTCCTTAGTGTTTGCAGAACTATTCTTAAGTGTTCATCATGTTCCTCCTCTATTTTAGAATAGACCAAAATATCGTCGATAAATACTACTACGAACTTGTCTAAGTATTGGCTGAAAATGTTGTTCATCAAGCACATAAATGTAGCTGGTGCATTAGTGAGTCTAAAAGGTATGACTACAAACTCATATTGTTTGTATCTTGCTTGAAAATTTGTTTTGTTTATGTCCTGGTCCTTTATCATAACTTGATGATAACCGGATCGTCAATCCAATTTTGAGAAGATCTTGGCCCCACCAACTTGATCGAATAGATCATTTATCCTAGGTAAGGGGTATTTGTTCTTAATGGTCACTTTGTTCAGTTGTCTATAATCGATACATAGTCTTAGAGTACCATCTTTATTTTTCACAAAGAGAACTGGTGCTTCCCATGGCGAGACACTTGGTCTGATATACTCTTTGTCCAACAATTCCTATAATTGTATTTTTAATTTTGTCTGTTCTGGTAGACTCATTCTGTAGGGTGCTTTTGACATAGGAGCTGATCCGGGTAGTAAGTCTATGGAGAAATCCATTTCTCTCCTAGGAGGTAATTCTGTTATCTCATCAACAAACATGTCTCTGAATTCACGTATGACAACAAAGCAGGGATGATTTTAGGGGCTAAATTTCGCTCATGGGCTAATTTTCCATGGTTTTTCAAAAAATGAGATTCGCTATTTTCAAAATGATTTGCCCAAATTCTATAGGATACAATTGTTTTAACTTAAAAATCGCCAAAAAATTATAAAAACTGTAGAAAATCCTTAGAAATATGAATATTTTTACAAAAATATCGCCAAACATTTATAGTTGGAATATGAAGGATTAGTAAGATTTGCCAAGGTTTCTACATTTTAAAATAAATTTACATCCTTAAAATCATCCCTACAACAAAGTCTTCTAACTTGGGTTTATCTTCTTTTTCTAATAGATTCGTCACTTGGATGGCATAAACTTGACATCCCTTTCTAATACATTTCTTGAATTGCATCGTTGAAACTTGTCTGACTGACATAGGTTTTGGTATGCCTTGGGCTGTTCTAACAGTGCCAAAATTATCTTTGTAGCTAAGTATCTTTGTATAGCAGTCTAGTATTGCTTTGAGTTGTTCCAACCAATCCATCCCGATAATCATATCATAAGATCCTAGTGGTAGGATGTTCAGATTGGTCCTTATATTTTGACCATCTAAACTGAACTCAAGATCATAGATAAAGTTAACAACTTTTCTTTTAGCACTTGTTGCTAGTTGTACAAGCCAATATTTTTCATTCTTTTGTTTCTTAAGTTTATTCAACTCTACTACATCGGGAGTATTATAACTTAACGTAGATCCAGGGTCAACTAAAATAGAAATTCGTGTGTCATGGATTTTACCTTTGATTTCTACCACCGAGGACTGTTGGTCAACTTGTCGACCATCTATGGCTGCATTTATCTGATGCAGACTTCTGCCCATGTCTCCCACTGTCGAGGCTTCCTACAAATTGTGGACAGCAGTGTTGTTTGCTATAATTAAACATGGACAATTCCTCTTTAGATGAGGCTCTCCACACTCCCAACACTTTAATGGCTCGAGGGAGTTGCCCCCAAACTTCTTCATTCCCAGGTTTACCGGTTTACCACTACTTTGCATATTTGGATGATCGGAGTGAAAATCCTTCCTTGGGAAACTTTTTGCTGCATTCCGATAAGGAGTTGGCTGGTATCCCTTCTTTCGTTCGTGCATTCCATCTTTCTTATTATCCTTCCAGGTCTTGGAAAAACTCTATCCACTATTTATACTGGTCATAGCACATTTGTGCCTTCCTAAATGCCTCACTCAAGGATTTGGGGTTGTCAAACTCAATTCTGTCCCGGTAAGCCTATGGTAAAGAGCTTAAGAATTGCTGGATTTTTACCTTGTCCTCCCGGATGTATGGTACAAACCTTAATAGTTCCATAACTTTATTTATAAGGTCCTCCATTTTCATTTGTTTGAGTCGTAATTTGTAAAATTATTTCGTCTTCCTTTCATAATAGCTTTCAGAAAGGTATTGTTTCTTGAAATACTTCTTAAAGTCGGACCATTCCAACTATTTCTCCTTTAGGCCCTTGGCCAATTTCAGGTCCTGCCACCAAATGTTGGCCTTCCCCTTTAGATTGTAGATGGCCATTCTAACCTTCATGTTGCTGGAATAGTTGTAGATTTGGAAGTATTTTTTTATGTCCAACAACCATGACTCGACTTCTTCTCCTGTCCTGGATTGTCCATCAAAGTAGCTAGTTTAATCTTTTTAAATTCTCCTTCAAGGTGGTCTGTTTGTTTTCTTTTTTGTTTGGTATGGTTTTGTCTTCAGCTGAAGGTGTCCCTTCAGAAAACTATCTCCTTTTTCTGTTTTCGCACTAGAATTCTTGGAGGCCCTTTTGCTGACCTCTTCCTCATGGTTATCATCTTTTGGGATTTTCTTGGTTACGATACTACACAACAGGAATTCATTTATCTCTTGTTGTTCCTGCTATGCCTTCTTCAATTTTTCATTGTCGGCCTTGAAAACCTGTAGTTCAACAATAAGGTTCCTCATTGTTTCCAACACCTCCATGGGTGAACTTCCATCACTGTTCTGTCTCGGATCTCCAAGAGGTCCTTGCTACGGATTCCCTTCCATCCTGATTTTTGCATCTTCTTGAGCTGCCATTATTCAACACAAAACAAAAAAGATTTATATTTGTAGTCCACAAGATTTATTAGTTTTTTCATAAATCATAATATATACTAATAAATTAATGTGGCCATGTTCAAGCCCAGTGTTGTAACTTTTTCTCTGATACCATATGTAATGTACCTCAAAAAACTGTCAATTTTTTTTTTTTGTTTGTACATTTATTCTTGAAAAGTTTTGAGATGTCAAGCAAGTAAGCTTTATGTTATAAGGCTTGAGTCTGAAAGTTTGTTAGAGTCCTTACTGTCGTCGATTGTCCTTACCATTCAAATTAAAGTTTTCTAATTGACGATATAATGAGTATTTACTCATCACTGCAATGTTTATCTAAGATCTTGTAATTTATAATTACTTTCTTATCTGTTAGTACCTATAACACTACCACAGTCTTAACAATACAAGCAACTTTGGGGTTTTATGGCCAAATCCCTACATAAAAATATTACCATATGTTTGCAATGCAAATGACTTGTAATACAGTCTGTGACTTCCATATCTCTATCTGGGATGAAGACTCCCCAACATTCTTTTACCAGTCCATTCATCACATTATTAGAGTTGTTCCCATAACAATAAATTCCTTCTAGGTTCCTACAGTTTGTAAAAAATAACAGAGGTCAATCGGATTTCGATGATTATAAATTCCAAACACAAAATGAAACAAAGGGACCACGTCGTTTGTCAAAAACGTGAAAATGTGGGAAGACTTTGCACCCGGTACTTCAGGTTTTCGGGGTTCGGGATTTCGCATTTGGAAGTGCCAAACATTAACACACCAAAATTCCGAAAGGTGAAAAAGGAATGTGGGACCCACCCATCGGGGTTTCAAGGTTCAGGACTTCATGAGTTCAAGTACCCAAACAACAGCATATACAAACTTCCGAAATGTGAAAAAAGGAAAGGTGAGACCCGCATTTCGTGATTTCGGGGTTCGGAACTTCACGAGTTCCAGTGTCCAAACATCAACATAAAAAAACTTCCAAAATGCGAAAAAGGAAAGGTGGGACCCGCATTTCGGGATTTCGAGGTTCAAAACTTTGTGAGTTCCAGTGTCCAAACATCAACATAAACAAACTTCCGAAATGTGAAAAAAGGAAAGGTGAGACCCTCATTTCGGGATTTCGGGGTTTGGAACTTCGCGAGTTCCAGTGTCCAAACATCAACATAAACAAACTTCCAAAATGCGAAAAAAGGAAAGGTGAGACCTACATTTCGGGATTTTGGGGTTCGGAACTTTGCGACTTCCAGTGTCTAAACATCAAAATAAACAAACTTTTGAAATGCGAAAAAAGGAAAGGGGAGACCCGCATTTTGGGAATTTGGGGTTCAAAACTTCGCGAGTTCTAGTGTCCAAACATCAACATAAACAAACTTCCGAAATGCGAAAAAGGAAAGGTGAGACCCTCATTTCAGGTATTCAGGGTTTGGAACTTCGCGAGTTCCAGTGTCCAACATCAGCATAAAAAAACTTCCGAAATGCAAAAAAAGAAAAGAAAAAGTGGACTAGCACTTCGGAGTTTCGAAATTTTCTAAATTCGTCATAGACTTTAACTGTGGAAAGGGTACACCATTTTAAACAAAACAAGAAAAGCATAAAATATTATGATAGGCGTCAATTCTCATGATTGTTTAGCATTTGATAAACAAAAGGGGTTTTCCATATCTCTTTAACTTTCCAAATTTTGTCTTTTACTAGTGTTCTTACTTTTGTTCTATGAAACAGTAGGTGTAGAAGGATTCAATATCCATTTACCTAATAGAATTCTGAAGATCTAAACTAATGAGTTTTATACGCATATAATCTATAAAAGCGTCCAATAGGATAACAATTTTCTGTATAAGGTAATTTCTATTATATTCACTTAGAGCCACTTTTAATCAATGTATTATACGTTAACAATACTAGATCTGTGTATCTAGTATATACATGAATATGAATTTTATTCCATAAGAGTTTGGTAATTATATATGATGTTCCAAGGGATCTAAGTGTGGCTTCCTGGGGTTCTAACTACAGAAAGGATTTTCCCCATTGGCGTTAATCTCCCCCTTTCCTTACTTACTTACAGAAATATAATTATAGGTGCATCCATCTAGCAGTTTACTTAGACGAGGAACAGTTCCTAGAGCTTGGATGTCTATTACGAACTTTGTGACGACATACAGACAAATTATATCCACGAAGGTAATTCATCTTCAACAACAAATATATATACTTCAGCAGTCAGATGTGAACATTTCAGCAGACGTATTATAACTATGTATAGATACAGATTTCCTTCACACATATTCCTCTTAATGAACATATATTATCATTCAAATAGTTTACTTTAACGCAATTAGATATAATTTCCCAACAGATACATGACATCAATCAAACATAACCATTCAAAATAGAGAGGGTTAGATCAACATATATGAATTCCAATCCATAGAAAGACAAAGGGAACAACCACGTTCCTTCCAACCGTACAATAGGGAAGCCAAATCACTTGCCCAGTTCACCCCCTAGCCTAACCATGACTCCATGAGGGTGAACTTGGAGACTCCTCAGCAATATTCCAATTTTTTCAGCAATTATCCCATTTCCTCACACTTGCTCAACAGTGCTCATAACAATAGGAGGACTCGCAGTCCTTTCCCAACATACTTGGCAGCGTCCTGCCTCCTCGCATATGGTATTTATCAATTTTTGCCCGGTCTTTTTCCCTCCTTTAGGGATTTTCATAGCTTTTATTAATCCCTGATTTTTACGGGGCTGCCAGTGGCCAAATATCTGATTTTCCACTTGTAATAATTAGCCCAGAGGCAGTTCCAACATGTTGCCCAGTCATGGAGTCATGGTCAGTTGATTTTTAACATGGTTGTTCCATTTGTCCTCCTGCAATTAATATAAATATTATGTTGTGATACAAGTGTCATAGTCAAATAGTTAGTTGAGTCCAAATAGATCTCTGCCCAATAGTCACAATAATTAAATACAATTATTAAATTAAAAATTTGGAATTGCGAAATTGAAATTTTTTTCCAAATTCGAATTTGCCAAAAACGAAAATAAATTTCCAGCACACAAAAATAAAAATATTTTATTTTTGGGGGATGTCACACTCTTCCTCAGCAATGGTTTTCAATTTCACCAGTCTCCTCTTGCCTCACACTCAATCAATAGTGTTCATAACAACAAAGAAAACCATAGTATTTTCCTAGCTTACTCGACAATGTCCTGCCTCCTCACATATGCTATTTATGCCCTTTTTTCCTAGGTCTTTTCCCTCTCTTGGGAATTTTTGCAGCTTTCTAAATCACTGATTCTCAAGGTCTTCTAGTGTCCAAATCCCTAATTTGCCACTTGTAACGATCAGCCCTGAGGTAGTTCCAACATGTTCCCCACTCATGGAGTCATGGTCAGCTGAATTTAACATGGTTGTTCCATTTGTCCTCCTACATTAAATATAAAATATTTTTCTTTCATACAAGTGTCATAGTCAAATAGTTAGTTGGGTCAAATCCAATTTTTTCCCAACAGTAACCATAATTAATTACAATTTACCAAATTGGAAATTCGGAATTGCCATAAATGGCAAAAATTTTCCAGATTCGAATTTACTAATAATTTTTTCGAATTAAAAAATAATTTATTTTTGGGGTATGTCACAAGTCTTCAAAGATTCTTTTGGAGCTATTAGATAAAACAAGGTCCTTGTTATCCCCACTTTTCTGGGATAACTAAGAGATCATGTCTTAAGGCCCATAGGTCCTAGACATGGAGTACCGAGAGAAAGATTGACCTGAGCATGGCCCTGAAGGACGCACATTTTCTTCTTCCATCATATTTATCTTGTCAATAGCAGCGACATCCATCACCATCAGTTTAGTCCTATATCAAAAGAGGTTCTTTCTTCATGAGGTAATTAGTCCAGGTATCATGGTATGTGTCACATTTTATCGTTAAAACCTTTAAATGTATGCATCTAATTCCTTTTATTTCTAATGACTTCTTGGATCTTACATTTTCCCACTTGACCATGTTTGGGGGGATAAACAGGGTGCCCTAGAAAGCCTGTATTTGTGGATTTTTATTTTCCACTAAGGGGGATTTCTAAAAAGCCATCGTCTACTCTCATCATATCATGACTTCTTCATCTTACTTCCTGCTCACTTATCCCATCCCCCTTGTCCGAGCATTGGTTTGACCTATTTTCAGGACTACACCTTACCTCGTGGGAAGAAGGGGCTAAAGGCCCAGAAGGTAAAAGAAAGTTGGTAAAAGATAAAATCCTAAGAACAAAACCTCGAGATGCTTCACCGAGGGATCCCCAAGAAAGAAATAAAAGGATTATCAACAAGAAACCAGAGGGACCCAGAAAAATAATAAAACAAGACCCATTCATAGGATAGGGGGTCTCATCATGAGCCAGCCTATTAGGACCATGGGTACCTAGTAGTATGACATTTCCAACAACTAGTTACCATGATAGGGTAGTGACTCTTGGTTGCATGGACAAGGGAAAGGGGGTCTCATCACAAGACAACCTTCTCATCTCTGTGAAAGTACTTTTGGGTAACACTGCCAGCTCAGGTCACCATGCCAAGGAAATGTCCCCTGATTAGCTCTTAAACAAAAAAAAGAAAAAAAGAAAAAGAGGATAAAAAGAATAAAGGAAAGAATGGGCTTGGAAAGAATGCATCCATGATAGGTAAAACTGGCCTTCTACAAACTCACCCACAGGTAACACTTTTTCATCTGTGACCTTCACTGCACCCACATTCTTGGACATCCCCTAACCACATCACTCACTTACATGGCTTGGATGAGGTCTTTTTGAGAACTTTCCTTTTCCCGTGGACACTAGCCCAATAGGACACCTTGTCCTTTTCTTTGGACTTGTATTGCAGGCTTGTGTAAAATCTTTTAGTTGTTAACTAATGTATTAGGGATTTTGTGCATATTTTTAATAATATTGATGATGAGATGTGATTGAAATTTCTATGATCCCTGTGACTGATGACCCCATGGAGGGCATATCCTTTGATGTGCAGGACCATTCCTGACAGACAGGTACCATTTGGACCAGTGCACATGGGGAGATGATCAGTTCGAACCTCCATGGGGCTAAAGATCCCACCAAATGGATGTTGATACCCCATTAGGGGGCAGAGATAGGGCATAGGTTGATCATATACTTTTCACCGAAGAAGAAGAGGACGTTCCACTAGAAGCACCCTGACACAAATGGACCTGGGGGGATTGACCCATTTTCAGTGGGACGTTGGCTCTAGTTGGCCTAGGAAGTCACCGGGAGGCTTATGACATCATCATGAGCATGTTGGCAGATGGACAGGGAATTTGGCACGTGTGGCATCTTGGAGAAGCCCAAAAAGGGTTAACGTCTTGCTTCAAGAGGTTGCACTTGCCCTAATAGGGGCTAACGTCACCCTAGAAAGGGGTGAAGTCTTACGTTTTTCTTGATTAGGGTTTTAGATTGACAATTTAAAGTAAAAACAATATGATTTGATATCTTGGCCTTGTCGACCTTTTTACCTGACCTAAAATGTAAAATTAGGTCAAGGTTTTGTATAAATGAGGGATTTTGACCCTCATTTTTTCATCACAACTCATTCACTCCATAAGGAGGTCTCAAATTTGTGCCCTATCTTGGGTATTTGGCTGATTTAGTGAGGCGCACTTGTTGAAGGAAGACTTTTTGGAATTTTATGGTGTTTCTCTTGAAGGAAGGTGTTACAACTAGGGTCTGCATGGTTATTTCTGGATGAACTGTAAGTATTTTTCTACAAAACTTCTTAAATGAATGGTTGTAGTCTTATTTTCTTGCATATATTTATAATTTTCTGAATCAAAATCCTAGGTGACAAGACACAAGTAGGTCCTTGTCTCATGTCCCTTGATAAAGAAACTTTCAACCATTGAAGAAGAAAAAGAGAGCCTAGCTATAGCTACACTCCTTTTTCTTGCTCTCCTATGCTAGCCATACCTTTTAGAATTCAACAGGAAGAAGATGTCCCATGCCTAGGTTATCTACACTTATCATCATTTTTCTTTTAGGGTTTGATGAAAGAGCCTTGTTGTAGAAACACTCTCCCTCATTAATCCTTCTTGTCTTGATTTTGTCCTTCATTTGAGCTAGCCATCTTGCCAAGTTGATCTAAGGAAGGAGGAGAGAGCATGAAGCCTTGCTATAGAAACACTAGAGTGAGCCTCTCTCCCCTAGGGTTTTGATTCTAATCCTAACCTTCCTCCTTCAACCCTTACGTCCTTCACTTTTGACTCCATTAAACCCTAAAGGCACTCATCTAAAGTCCTCCAATGTTGAATTGAAACTTGATTACAATAATCCCAAAACCCTTTGATTTTCAAACCCTAACTACACTAACCTTAACTGCTTCCATCATTATTAGTTATTACATCTTTAGTGAAGAAACATTTTTTCTTAAGAGCAATTGAATGGTGGTTTAGGCATTAATTGAATAAAGTGTTCATTGGTTACATTGAATGCCACATTGTTCCAGTATTTATTGGTGAAGTGTTATAACTTTTCATTGCTATTGATAAACATTGACTTCATCAACATTTATTGCTAATTGCTTATATGTATTTATCAAATAGTCTTATAAAGTACTAACCCATTGAAATAGCTTGCATATATCAGTTTGTTGTTGCTCTATTCCAGGAAGGTACACTTCTTTGGGGGTTTTAATTATTAAATTGGCCTTTGGCCAGACTATCTGTTTGGGTGGTTACTTGTGAAGGGGGGAAACCTTATCTTTATATTATTATCCTTTTGCCTCTTTAAAACCCCAGGTCACTGGGGACGTATCCCATGGGACTAACCTCCCTAAAGAGAAAGAACCATCCCATTGTGGTGACATTGGGTGAGATTGGTTCCTGTTACGCCAGTTTGGACTTCTATCTTATATCCTTTTAAACTAGATACAAACTGTGCGATAACATTTTGGTGCCATTTCCAGGGACACTAATTCAAAGATTCCTCAAATGAAAAAATTTCGGTAAGACTTTCCTCAGAGATTCTTATTTTTACAAGATTACCTGGAAACTCCATTAGGGTGTTTTCCCTTTTCATTGGTAGTTTCAGGTAAACTATCTGGAGACTCCAAAAACAAAATAAAGGTTCAATAATGTTCCTCTATCTTTTAGAAGGAAGCCTCCCAAGAACTCTCCTATTGTAAAATCACTCTTGGGAAGGAGTCTTCCTTTGAAAACAATGTCTAGTTTAGGGACCACCACTACAGCGAACCCAACTAACAATCAAAGACAATGATCATCTAATCTCTTCAAAACACTAGACATGTCATCCATACCAGACTACCCTAGGCATATGTCATCCAAGTATGAGAAATGGTTGCCTAAAATCACCGATATTGATGCAATTAGTGCTAAAGAGCACATGAGCAGCTTTTGGACATTTTTTCAGCTTCACCCCATTAGTGATGATGCTGAAGATTTAGTCATGAATTTGTTTTGCAATACCCTCTATGATGCCTCAAGACGTTAGTGTTTGAGCCTTCCTGATGGTAGCATTAAAACCATGGAAAAACTTGAAGAAGTTTTCCTCAAGAGGTGGATTATTAAGGACGACCCTAACATGCTCCTTACCCGATTAAATACCCTATGTAAGCATGAAAATGAGTCCAATCGGGAGTTCCATACTAGGTTTGAGACCTTGCTCCAGAAGATCCCCGCAAGCCATCATCCGAAAGATGATTACCTTGTCCACATTTGTACCAGATCTTTCAATGGCCAATTAAGGTATCTTCTCAGAGACAAAATCCCCCAATCAATTAAATAATCCCAAGATATTGCTACTATAATTGAGGGAAACCTCCTTTCATCCAAAATCGAGACTTTCGAAAATCCAAGGGGGGAAATGGACACCAAACCAAAGATAGTCCACAACACTGAACCTACCTTTGATCTTTGTGCCAACATGGCCAAGTTTCAAGCCTCTATGGATGGTATCATAAAAAACCAAAAAAAAAATGATGAGTAGGATCGTCAACTTGGAAAGATCCCAAATCCAAGCACCTAGGGTCCCATATAAAGGGAAGTTTCAAAAAGGGAACCAATTTTACAAGCCAAAGAATGAACAAGAATTCTAAAACACCTTAGCCCCTACAAATGTTGTCGATGAAAAACCTTGGTGCCTAGAATCCAGTGAGGCACACTAGTACCATAAATATCCTTACAGTGATAATGGCCATCAACAAGTGAACAATATAGGCCATCTCATGGAAGGTCCTCAGATAAAGATCATGGATGAAGAACATGAAGAGGCCATGAGAGAAGCTGCCAAGAAGGCTAAGATGGTACTAATAAACAACCTAGACCAGGAGTCAAAAGAAAAACTGAAGAAACAAGAGCTTCAGGTGTATAGAAGAAAGAAACTAAGCCAACCTACTACTGAGCATACAAAACCCCCATCCTTGGATGTGTTCCTTCCCAAAACATCCAAGATTGAAAGGGTTGAATTAAACTTTGAATTTGAAGGGGCACTATCCAAAATGCATGTAACTGTCCCCCTAAGACAAGTCATTAAGGTTCCATCAATCGAGGAACGTTTTGACAATTTCTTTCAAGGGTTAGATGGACCCATGGACCCCCCTATCATGCTACAAGTTGATCATTTTAGGGTTCAATATGGAGAAAAACCTCCCTTCTTCATCACTTTAATAATGAAAGACAAGAGACTCAACAACTTCATGTTAGATATAGGAGCAGGTGCCAACATAATTCCTTTCAAAGTCATGAAAAAATTAGGGTTGAAAGTCACACGCCCTTACAGAAATGTATGTCGTTTCGAATCTAAATCTATCCCCACACATGGAGTAGTTGAGAATGTGGAAATTTTCCTTAAATAATACCATGAGAAAGTAATCCACATTGACATCGTGATAGTAGATGTCCCAGATGTGTGGGGGATGTTGTTGTCAAGGAAATTTACATCAATGTTGGGCGGTACCCTTGAGATGCACCTCTCTTTTATAGAATTCCCTTTGAAAAATGGAACAATAGGTCATCTCCTAAATGAGTTAGTAACTGAGACCCATGTGCAAGAAGCTAATCTCCCCATCAAAAGTGACAAGTCACATGATGAGATCATACAGACCCTTCATAAATATTCTCCTGAAAATATGCCTTTCACAACAGAAAAGGATATTGATCAGATTCAATGGCCCAAAAGGGAAGACTACCAACAACTCCTGGATGTATTTAAAGACAAACAAACCAGGACTGTGAAGATGCTAAAAAGACCAAAAGATGACGTACAGATTCATCCATCCCATGAAGAGGTATTTACAGCAAAAGTCCACCCTCCTTCCTCTACACAGTACACTAGGGTTGTCCAAGGCACAACCAAGTATAAGATCAGGAAATACAAGGAGGGAGATGTAGTATGGATGTGGGACACCCAAAAGGGAGAGCCAATTAATGTCAAAGGAAACACTCAATCATGGCTCAGACCTTTCAAAGTTGGAAAAGAATCAGTTGATGACTCCTATTATTTGTCCACTTTGGAAGGAAGAAGGCACCCATTGCCAATTAGTGGGCACCTCCTCAAACCCCACCAGAATGGGGCAACTTGACTTCATAGGTAAGTATGGGTAAGTAGGCATTTTTGCATCCATGTATTATACCATTTGCATTGCATGTTAGTTTGCTTTCACATTTACATCTATTTATTGTTTTCTTCCAGTCTCTCTCTCTCTCTCTCTCTCTCTCTCTCTCTCTCTCTCTCTGCTCGTATATATATATATATATATATATATATATATATATATATATATATGTATGTATGTATGTATGTATGTATGATATATATGTATGTATGTATGTATGTATGTATGTATGTATGTATGTATGTATGTTGGGGTGGCATTACCATGCCAAATTTTGTTACTAATGCTTCTTTTGAGATCAAGTAGGTTTGCAGGTTATGCCAGATATGTTGAGGTTTTCATGCACTCTACAGTGAGCACATGTCCCCGAGTTGGAGCCAGATGTTATCCCCACTTTTCATGAATAACTAGGAGATCATGTCTCGAGGCCCACGGGTCCTAAACATGGAGTACCGAGAGAAATATTGACCTGAGAATGGCCCTGGAGGGACCACCTTTTCTTCTTCCATAATCTTTATATTTTCAACAGTAGCAACATCCATAACCATCACTTTGGTCCTGTATCAAAAGAGGTTCTTTCTTCATGAGGTAGTTAGTCTAGGTATCATGGTATGTGTCACATTTTATCATTAAAAACTTTAAATGTATGCATCTGATTCCTTTTATTTCTAACGACTGCTTGCATCTTACATTTTCCCACTTGAACATGTTTGGGGGGATTGACAGGGTGCCCTAGCAAGCTTGTATTTGTGGGTTTTAGTTTTCCACTGGGGGGATTTCTGAAAAGCCATCATCTTCTCCCATCATAGCACCACTTCTTCATCTTACTTCCCTCTCACTTATCCCATCCTCCTTGTCCAAGCATTAGTTTGAACTATTTTTAGGAATGCACCTTACCTCATGGGAAGAAGGGGATAAAGGCCCAGAAGGTAAAAGAAAGATGGTAAAATATAAAATCCTAAGAAAAAAACCTCGATATGCTTCATCGAGGGATCCCCGAGAAAGAAATAAAAGGCTTCTTAGAAAGAAACAAGAGGGACCCAAAAAAATATTAAAAAAAGACCTAGTTAGAGGATAGGGAGTCTCATCACAAGCCAGCCTATTAGGACCATGGGTAGCTAGCAGTATTACATTTCCACTAGTTGGTTACCATGCCAGGGCAGTGACTCTTGGTTGCATGGACAAGGGAAAGGTGGTCTCATCATGAGCCAGCCTTCTCATCTCTGTGAAAGTACTTGTGGGTAATGTTGTTAGCTCTAGTCACCATGCAAAGGTAGTGTCCCCTAATTATCTCTTGAACAAAAATAAAATAAAATCAAAGAATAAAAATAATAAAGGAAAGAATGGGCTTGGAAAAAATGCATCCATGACATGTACAACTCACCTTCTACAAAGGCATCCACATGTAACACTTTTGCATCATTGGCCTTCACTGCACCCACATGCTTGGACATCCCCTGACCACATCACCCACTTACATGGCTTGGATAAGGTATTTTCGGGAACTTTCCTTTTCTTGTGCACACTAGCCCAATAGGACGCCTTGTCCTTTTCTACAGACTTGTATTGTAGACTTGTGTAACATCTTTGAGATGTTAACTAATGTATTGGGGATTTTGTGCATATGTTTAATAATATTGATGATGATATGTGATTGATATTTCTATGAACCCTATGACTGATAAGCCTATGGAGGGCATATCCTTTGATGTGGAGGACCATGCCCGATAGACAGGTACTATTTGGACCGGTACACATGGGGAGATGATCAGTTCAAACCTCCATGGGGCTAAAGATCCCATGAGATGGATGTTGAGACCCCACCAGGGGGCAAAGACAGGGAAGAGGTTGATCAGATACTTTACACCAGAGAAGGAGAGGACGTTCCACCAAAGGCACCCCCACACCGTTGGACCAAGGGGGATTGACCCATTTTCAGTGGGACGTGATCTCTAGTTTGCCTAGGATGTCACCGCAAGGCTTATGACATCATCATGAGCATGTTGGAAGATGGACATGGTAGTTGGCACGTGTGGCAGCTTGGAGAAGCCCAAAAAGAGCTAACATCTTGCTTCAGGAGGTTGCACTTCCCCTAATAAGGGATAACATCACCCTAGAAAGGGGTGACGTCTTACCTTTTGCTTGATTAGGTTTTTTTTATATTGACAATTTAATGTAAAAATAATATGATTTGATATTTTTCCCTTGTCGGCCTTTTTACCTGACCTAAAATGTAAAATTAGGTCAAGGTTTTGTATAAATGAGGGATCTTGACTCTCATTTTTTCATCACAACTCATTCACTCCATAAGAAGGTCTGCAATTTGCACCCTATCTTGGGTATTTGGCTGATTTAGTGAGGCACACTTGTTGAAGGAGGACTTTTCGGCATTTTATGGTGTTTCTCTTGAAGGAAGGTGTTACAACTAGGGTTTTCATGGTTATTTCTAGATGAATTGTAAGTATTTTTCTTCAAAACTTCTTAAATGAATGGTTGTAGTCTTATTTTCTTGCATATATTTATAATTTGATGAATCAAAACCCTAGGTGACAATCAAACAAGTATGTCCTTGTCTCATGTCCCCTGATAGATATACTTTCAACCATTGAAGAATAAAAAGAGAGACTAGCCATAGCTACACTCCTTTTTATTCCTCTCCTATGCTAGCCATACCATTTAGAATTCAAGAGGAAGAAGACATCTGAGGCCTAGGTTATCTACACTTCAGACCATTTTTATTTTAGGGTTTGATGAAAGAGTCTTGTTATAGCAACACTCTCCCTCATTAATCCTTCTTGTCTTGATTTTGTGTTGCATTTGAGCTAGCCATTTTTCCAAGTTGATCTAAGGAAGGAGGAGAGAGCACGAGGCCTTGCTATAGCAACATCAGAGTGAGCCTCTCTCCCCTAGGGTTTTGATTTTGAGGCCCTGCCATAGCACCACTTGAGAACTCTTCCCTCTATTCCTTATCCTTCCTCCTTCAACCCTTGCATCCTTCACTTTTGACTCCATTAAACACTAAAGGCATTGATCTAAATTCCTCCAACATTGAAGTGAAACTTGATTACAACAATCTCAAAACCCTTTGAATTTCAAACCCTAACTACACTAACCTTAAGTGATGTCATCATCCTTGGTTATTACATCTTTAGTGCAACAATGTTTTGTCTTAAGAGCAATTAAATGGTGGTTTAGGCATTAATTGAATAAGGTGTTGATTCGTTACATTGAATGCAACATTGTTCCAATATTTATTGGTGAAGTGTAACGTTGTTCCAATATTTATTGGTGAAGTGTTATAAATTTTCATTGCTATTGATAAACATCGACTTCGTCAACATTTATTGCTAATTATTTATATGTATTTATGAGATAGTCTTATAAAGTATTAACCCATTGAAATATATTTCATATATCAATTTGTTGTTGCTTTGTTCTAGGCAGGTACACTTCTTTGGCGGTTTTTTTTCTTAAATTGGCCTTTGGCTGGACTATCTTTTTGGGTGGTGAATTGTGAAGGGGGAAAAAATTATCTTTATCTTATTAACCTTTTGCCTCTTTGAAACCCCAGGTCACTGTGGACGTCTCCCCTAGGCCTAACCTCCCTAAAGAGAAAGAAACATCCCATTGTGGTGACATTGGGTGGGATTGGTTCATGTTACGCCAGTTTAGCTTTCTATCTTATAGCCTTTTATCCTAGCTACAAACTGTGCCATAACAATCCTCATCTAGCCATAAAGGATTATGGTTGGAGTCATTACTTAAAAGAGTAGCTTGTCTAGTTGTATTCCTAGCATTAATGTCTCCTATCTGGAGGATATTACTTTCATTTTTCAAATTATAAATATCTTGTTCTAAATTATTATAGGGAATTTTTTTATCTAGATTATTTTTCTTATAAAAGTAGAATTAATAGGTGCAAAATAACAAATTTCTATATACATCTTCACAGCATTGGTTCCTGAAATTTCTACCCAAATGTATTGATTAAGAGGGTAAATCTTATGAAGTTGAATGTGAGGAGAAATGTTCTTTATAATATAACACGCTATGCCTCCTATCCCCCTACGGTGGGATTTTTTTTTCCATGTCGACCACAAGACAAATCCTTCCATGTTAGGGACCTTAGAATCCTCATGCTCCCAAGTTTCAACTAGACAGATAATATCAATATCACTCGGGATCCAACTTATCATAGGACCTTTGCGCCATGGAAAGCCACGACAATTCTAAAAAAGGATCCTGAGTGTCCCAAATTCCTATTTATTATTATCCTTCTGGTCTCTATCCCTAACAATAACTTTTCGATTTCTAATTATTGCCCATTTTCCTTCTTTCCTTGCTTCTTTTACCTTTTCAACTTCCTTCCTTAATTAAGCTTGGCCTTCGGGAATGAGGTCTTCATTTATAAATATTCCTCACCCTTTTAAGCTCAGAGATTTACTAAGTATGCTATATTTATGGTCATTACAACTTACTTTGACACAAATCAACCTATCTTTATGATCAATTATTTTTCCTATCCTCTTTGCTTCTAAGATGTAAGTTGTATCAATTTGTGATTTATTTTTTAATTCTTCTTTTACTATTGTTAGCGTATCCTCCTCTTGTTGTTATTTTATACCAAAAATTATGAGGTCCAAGGATCTTTTATTATGCTCATGGTCCAATTCGATTATCTTATTCATTTCCTCTTTGATGGGTTTCATATTCAATTTGTTTTCCATATTATTGAGGGTCAAATTGTTGGTTAGTTTTTCTTCTAGATCTTTAATCCTATCTCTCAAGTTGTGATTTTCTTCAACCCCTCCTTCTTGGGCTAATTGTTTATGTTTTTCCATTTCTTGAATTCTATCCTTCATTGTCTATAATTCACTCTTGTACCCTAAGAATCTATCCTCTATTTGAGTTTGAATGGTATCTTTAATTTTTTTATCAATCATTGCCTCTAACTCTATTTGGAGTTTTAAGTCTCTTTCTTCACTCCTTTTTTTCTAATGTTTCTGACTCTATTTAGATTTTGGCATCTCTATCTTCCCTTCTTTCTTCTACTAATTCCATATAATCATAAAGGATTTCTACGGTTATTTTGGGGGGGCTCCCCTTGTTAGGCTGATTTTTGGGAATAGGTGGTGGAGTGCTCATATTGAAAAGAAGAGAAAAAGTTGTAACAATTATTATTATGGATTGACTTTGTCTCTCAAATTAACTTTTACTTATGAAACTTAAAATAAATAATAAATATAATATATTTAAATCTCTTTACGTAAAATTAAAATTGAATCAAAGTAAAAGGTGACTCACCTCATTTTAGATGTCCAATTACTCAACCCATTGAAGAAGCCAAAAATTATTTCCAAAAACTGTAGAGAAGTCTGGAAAAACTTGGGTAAAGAAAGGTAAAAACCAAAGAGAAGCATTATTCCCATTCAAAACCTGAGATATATAGTCCTAGAAATAAAATATCTCCTTTAATAAATAAATAAAAAACAAAACAAAAAAACAGAGAAGTATTATTCATGTTCAAAACGAGAGAGATATAATTTCAAAATCGTAGAGAAGCAGTATTCTCATTCAAAACCACAGAAAAATATTATTCCCATTCAAAACCGCAGAGAAATAAATTCAAAACCCCACATAAGTAATATTCTCGTTCAAAACCATGGAGAAATATTATTCCCGTTCAAAACCGCAAATAAATAAATTCAAAACCCCACAGAAGTAGTATTACCGTTCAAAACCGCGGAGAAATATTATTCATTTTTTATATATAAAACATATATATGTTTTATATATAAAAGGTTGTTTTTATTGTTTTTTTTTTTTTTAGTTATTTTTCTCGGTTTTTTTTTTTTAAGTTTGAAGGATTTTTTTGTTATTTAAAAAAATAAAATATTTTTGTTTGAAATTATTGTTTTCGGGCCAAATTTTAATTTCTTTTTAGTTTTTCTCTAGTTTTCACCAATTTGTTAAGTTTTGTTGTTTTTCTTTTAAATTTTGATTTTGAATATAGTTTTTTAAATGTATTTTTGTCTGCATTAAAAAATATATATTTCTAAAGATTTTTTCTTTCCCTTTTATTTATATTTTAACTTAAATATAAGAAAAAAAAGAAGTTAGTAAATAAATTTTCAAGTGACCATTTAAGATCTAATTTTGAGTTTTTTATTCGTGTAGGGATTTGTTGTCAAGGCCACAATTTGAATTAGGTCGTAATTAGCTGTAATTTTAACATTTAGAAAAAAAAATTTGCTTTAGGTAGCGTCATGTGTTTATTTAAGTGTTGATTTTAAGGCTTTTCTAAGCAACTATTTTATGTTTTAAGGCCATCCTTAAAAAAAGTTGTAATTTTGACCTAGTCATAAAAATTGGTGCTATTGATAACACCATGTTTTGATTTGGGGGTTGATTTTAGAGTTTTTTTGAGCAACCATTTTATCTTTTAAGCCCATGCTTGAAAACAATTGTAATTTTAACCCGGTTACAAAAAATGGTGCTACCGGTAGCACCACTTTTTGATTTGGGGGTTGATTTTAAAGTTTGTTTGAGAAGCCATTTGATCCTTTAAGCCCATTCTTGAAAAAAGTTGTAATTTTGACCCACTTACAAAAATGGTGCTACCGATAGCAACACTTTTTAATTTGGGGGTTGATTTTCATGTTTTTTATGCAAAAATATAGATTTTGAGGGCTAGAGTTCTCGTTTTGAGGTCACAGTTTTCATTAAGTTGGTAACTATGTTCTCCTCAAAAGGAGAAAGTGCAATCACAAACCAAATACAAACCATGGACTTTGTAAAGGAGGAAGCTATAAAATTATAAAACAAGAAACATATCAAAAGACATACTTCTCATGTCACAACAATCTCAAGTATGTGAATACCTTCAATGGTTATTTCTTTTCTTCTAAACACTTTGGTCTCAAAGAATTGGAATGCAAGAGTATTGAAAAGAAAAATTCACGAAGATCCAATAACTTAATGAGATGTTGGAGATGCAATTATGTTGGGAACACAACAAAGTTTTGTCATAACATGAGATGCTACAACTGTGATAAGTTTGGGAACAAATCCCAAGACTACAGGAAATCAAGAAGACAACGCATGAAAAATAATCCTTATAAGTGAGGAAGGAAATATAATGAACTTTGGAAGAAAATAAAAGAGGATAAATATTAAAGGACAAATGTAGAAAATAAAATTTCATAAAACATAGTGCCTTATTGAAAGATATGGAGAAGAAATTTCAAGCGGAAAGAAAGAAAAATGATGAAGATATTACACATAAAAATGAAGAAATTGATAACAATAAATTGATGGATGAAACTCCTAATCAGGAATGTGAAATTCAGATCTTTGCATATGAAGAGGAACACTCTCAAAGAAGAAAAATTTCTACATAAGAAGATAAACATGATTATGGTGCACAAAACAACGGTGATGATGATGATGAAATCTCAAAATAAAATCAGTCTCTAGAATAGTGTGATGAATAAAACAAATGATATCTAAAGAAGAAAGCAACAAAAGGAGTTCAAACTATATGAAGACATAGTATGAGCAGAGCAAAGTTGTTAATGATACAAAAGAATAGTAAAGATCTTTTTGAATCAAAGAATTAAACAACATCAAGAATAATATGAAATAGATCAATAAGATTAGTAAGCTTCACACCCTTTTTCGTTATCACAAAGGAGAAGTCAATAACACCCTATTTCAACACAAAAATCCCAAGAGATTGAGATAAAACTGACACATTCAAAGGGGGAAAAAAATAGTAAAAGTTTTCTTTCCTTTTCCATTCATGTCAAAAGAGTAGAGATAAACAATAAAATCAATGTACAAAATAAATGCGACAGAGAGAGGGGGAGCATCACCTTAGGGAAGATTGACCTCAAGGGGAGCATCATGTCACAAGGAGAAGAAAAATATTCTCTTTGGAATTGTTGTCAAAGGGGGAGAGATAAAGAGAAAACCAAAGTCATCTCAAAGGACTCAAAATACATAATACATTTCACAAGGGAAGTAAGATTGTTTTACTAAGGTTTCCATCAATAAAAAAAAGTGGGAGATTGTTGGAAATTTGGTTGTCATTGATGTCAACCTTGATCAATAGGTGAAGTATCATTGAATGATTGGTTTGAGAAGAATTGTCAATATTGGACATATTGTTATTGAGGTGGATTGAAGTCAATACTTCTCAATATTGGACATAATGTTTTGAAGGTTGGACATAATGTTATGAAGGTGACTTGAATGTCAAGCATTGTCAATATTAGAGATAATGTTATGAAGGTGAATTGAATATCAATAGAAAGATGGTGTTGACTAATATATTGTATGATATTGATACACTCATCCTATATTGTATAAGGTTGAGATTGTGTCATTAACATCCATGAACAAAATAAGAAACTGTTGAGATAAAAAGGGTAAATGGATAATCCAATATGGATACATAAAAATCACAAATAAAGAAGTTAATAAGACATGGTTCATTTAAAGTGATTCATAAAATCTAAATTGAATAAGTGTCTAGAGATGAGACATAATGTAAATGGTGTATGTTTGCTAAGGAATCATTGACACCATCGAGTTACAAGTCAAGTTGATTCAAAGAACAATAAGGTCGATTATCTAGAGTTCGGTCGACTACAAGATGAGTGGAATACAATTCGATTGATTGCAAGCATGCAAATTGAAGAAAGTTGGAGAAGAAAAGTCGATCAATTTCAAGAGGAGTTGAAAACAAGTTGAGCAAATGAAGTTCAAAATCGAAGGAAAATTAATTCGGGAAATATAAGTTGGCCAAAGAAAGTCGAGATGACCAAAGTTGAATTATCAAGTCTATTTTCTTCTAGGTAGAGTTGGTCTAAGAAAGAAGTAACCTAAAGGTCAAAGTCGAGGTAAAGCTAAATACATGTCAGGTCATGGCTGAAGCAAGATGATTTGACTAGAATTGAAATACTCAAGTCGAAATTTGTCGTAGTTAAGTCGACCAAAAATATGTTTGTCAGTTGAATGTGGAAGAAAATATGAAAAAGGGTGAGACCAAGTCAAATATTTAGTGACTAGAAGCTGAGAGGGAATCAATTTTAATATAACTGTCAAGTAAAATGTTTACATGTTGAGTTTAAATAATGACCAACAAACGAGATGTCTGGAGGTCGATTTAGACATTCACTAAAAGGTAATATGTATTGAAGTTGATGTGGCATCCGACGATGAAAGGAAAATCTAGACAAGTTGGTTTCAAAGAACTGCACCAACCACCTCAAATAGGTTCTAGGGAAATTTCCCTCGTGTCATCTAATTAGGCGTAAGCTAATTAGGCAGGTAATTGGGCATGTTTTGCAAAAAATGATCAAGTAGAATTTTAAAATCCGTTTTCATCACTATAATATTCATACTGAAATCACTATCTAAATTGGTGTATGGAAATCAATAAATAATAAATACCATTTGTATTAATTAAATGAAGGGGTGCAATGTTTCATTCTAAAAGGACACATTGTTTCAAAGTGGCACCATTTCGAGGACTATATAAGTAAATGAAAATTAACATAATTGAATGAAAGTTCATTCTAGGTGCATGTTCACAAGTTCAGTCTTGTCATGAGGATTGGATTCCTCACACCTTAGTTGGATATGAGATCAACAAGTTGTGTCTTATTATGAGGGATGGATTCCTCATTTCTCACTTGGATCTAAGAACTACAAGTTGGATTCAGTCGAAGTTGAATATATTAAATGAATGATTTTGTTTGTGTTCATTCAAGTTAAATATATAAAAGAATAATGTTTTATCTACTTCATATAGTTTTTTTTATACATCTTTATGAATAATTAATTGAAGTACATATATCTTATTGAGTTAATTTAGTTAATCTATGAAAGTGCGAAAAGTAGTCAAAAGTTTCATATACTAATTCACCCCCTCATAGTGTTGTGTTTCAACAAATAGAGCCTCCTAACATGTCCTCAAGATGTGGCTAACTTACGATTGTGATTAGAATGTCATCACATTCCAATTTTAGTATTACCTTAGGGAACATATTTATTGTTATAAGTGTGTCCTTATTAAGATAACCCATACTACTAGGTGTTTAGATTAACATTAGAACAATCTCCAGGTACATAAAAAAATTGCATTCTCTCATTTATGACCTCTCAATGGGTAAAATGAAAGATCATAATTAAAGTTCTAAATCAAATAAAGCCACACAGTCTAAGAGGTGAAGAACAAAGTCAATTCAAAGAAAAAATAAAACTTGAGCAATGACCCTCATTTAAAAGTCAATACCCTTATTTTCTAGTGTGAAAAAATACAAATAATAGGGACTTGTTCAATAAAGTGAACATCTAAAAAATTCTAAAAGGGTAATAAATAAATAAAAATAGGTTGTGGGAGGTAACTAGATGAAAATATCCCTTCAGAAGACTACTATAAAAAACCATAGCTAAAATAAAGCTAAAGGCATAAAAAACAAAACAAAAATGATCTTTGTGAGTATAGTACTTGGAGAGTTATCACATGGATGATCCCCTTCTCCTTTCATTATTAATTTCATTAATTGTCTACAATCCACTTGAAAACTTAGAAAATATCCCTTTTTCTTACAATTGGACTCATTTAAAATTATTAATAATATTTTCTTATGTAATATTTAGATAAATATGAAAATTAATTTAAATTATTATGCTTACTAGGAAATTATTACTTGAAATTACATATTAATAGTTTTCTAGAGAGTTAAACCCATCATCTTAGACACATGGAGTGCCCTCTCCTGTTTTTAAGCACATGTACATGATCATAACATAATGATGGATTATTTTCTTGAGAAAGGGGCACACATGGACACATGGACTACTTTACCATTTTTGCACCTTTGGACATTTACTTTGAGTTACATTTTCTAAAGCTACACATGGACTACTTGACGATTTCTTACACCTTCTAACGGGGCACATCTCTTGGAGATTTATTTTATTATCTTACTTCTTATTATTTTATTTCTTACATCTTCTAATTTCTTACATCTTTTAAAGGGACGCATCTCTTGGAGATTTATTTTATTATTTTTTAACCTTTTTTAAAGATGAAAATCCATATTTTATTGTAAAAGCATATCTAATATATTATTTTATTTGTTATGGCATATGGGAGTAGAGGGGAGATTTTATGAGTCAAATCTTTAGGTAGAGGGGGGGCTCTTGTTGGTGTGAAAATGAATTTTAATTATTATTTTACGGATATTATTAAATTTATCCATGGTTTATGTAAAATGGTTTTTGTAAATAGTTTGAAGCCTTCTCTTTATCTATAAAAGAGGAGACACTCTCATTTATAAATGATTTTTTTTTTTTCGCTTAAGACCTCTACTTTTGATAATTTCCACTGAAGCGGAAAGTGGTCCACACATGAGATAATGCTATAAAGATAAAAGATCACTCTTATGGTATATAAAATAAGTTTACTTATTTCGGAAAACTAGCAAATATTGAAACACCTACGCACATTAAAATGAGTACCCCAGCTATGATTTGACCGTATGACTCAATGAGTGTTTCACCTTAATTTTTTCAATCTAAACCCAATAAATCATAAAACCATAAGCTCCATGAACTACCTGATTTACTCACAACAATTTTGTGGCCATTGAATGTCCGGATTGAAGAAATCATTCGTTGTGTCATCATCCAAAGCATAGCAACATTTGCTATTAATTGCTGATCTGGGGGGCCGTGTGTTAGACTTATAGTCAACTAGATCTGCATATATTATTAAAACCACGGGGTTCAGACTTTTCGAGTGATATGTAGGTTTGTTGCGTATTTTCTTATCTCTATGGATTTTACTTTTCCTTTGTTCCCGCCATTATGGATTCCTCATTATTTCCATCTCCGAAGAATTCTAACTGGTCCGAAACTTGACTATCGAGTTCATATCCTCTGCCAACCCTAAAAATGAAATATCGATATGTGACGTGGACTTTAAAGCGGCAATTTTAAATTGAATACTTCTCGAGTTTCGGCCTTTGTCTAGCCTTTGTTATGGTTCAACCTACTACTATTATGACTAGTGGCTAAATGTTAAGGCTAACTCTGAAATGGTAAATTTAGAGGTCTCACTTAGAAAAATTACATAGGTGGCTGTTGGGAAAAATCCTGTGGTATTTGAGGCAGACACATAATCACGTTTTTTTTTTTTTTNTTATCTAAGAAGGGTCCTCTTCTTGTGAGGATACTTACACCTAGAGATTACCATACTACGTTTTCCCATCAAGATTTGGGGAGTTGAACTCATAGTTTGATTTTTGGAAGGCAATTTAAACTAACTAGTTTTGGTGTTGATTGACTTAGATTTGTAGGTGTGTAGTCTTTGCTTCCATATGATGTTTTTACTTAATTTTTATTTCAAGCTATAACTGATAGGACTAGATATTATTAACTTCAAGCCTAAAGGAAGGAATGACTTACTTAAGTGATAGTTAATAACTCACTTAATAATTTCTTAAGACTATCTTGAGCACTAAAGGTTTAAATTTTATAGTAGAGAGTGTATAAGAGAGAAGAATTTTCATTTGGATTTCCAGTGTAAAATCTCTATTTCAATTGTGAGTGATATTGTTGTCTGTTTTCTTTGGATCATGTGTTCACTGATATTGTTGTGTGTTTTCTTTGGATCATGTATTTACTTATAGGGTATATCTTCCCATTTGTGAGTGATATTGTTGTGTGTTTTCTTTGGATCATGTATTTACTTATAGGGTATATCTTCTAATTGAAGTTTCCAATCATAGGTCAAGTCAATGTTGGGTGGTATTTATCACCTAATAAATTGTTGGGAATGTTATGCTTGGTTAAATGACCATAATTGATCTAACCCTTAAATGAATTGTTAGATTCATGAATGATATCCACAAAACTAACAAAAAGACAAATTTAATAGCCAACTATACAAAAATATGCCTATACAACAATCTTTGTCTTTTTTTTCATCCAAAGAGATAAAATTTACATTATGTAAAATACATGTGATTTCACTCATAACTATACAATACCTAGGGGTACTCAAAACCACCAAAAACTATATAGATCATCAAAAAATAGAGATAAACATTCATCCAAACAACTAGACTATAAAGAACCAACACATAATAAAAAAGTCCCTCTAAATATCCACTCAAAATTTCGATCATTGGGAATTCATGAACATGGTAAACATAGATTGTTGAGAAAATCCAATTAATTCTAAGATGTTGGAAGAGGAAGGTCTTCATTGAAAGTTATGCAATACAATTTATTGTGGTATCTCTCCTCGACTTATGAAATTAGGCATTTCTCATAAGCCATTTTAAGCTAGCTTTACATAGTGAGTATGCTTCTTGTTCCAATACCTATGAACATCTTCAAGAATATAAAACAATTGAATGTTCCAATACCTATGAACTTCTTCAAGAATATAAAACAATTGAATGTTGTGACATTCATGATATTTTCTTTCCTAGTTAATAGCCAACATGGAATCCCAAAAGATTTGAAAGGAAGTCACTCCCTTTTCTTTAGCAATGAGAAGAAGAATTTTGAAAGACATGATTTCAACATAGTTATTTGTACCATTCCGAAGGCCCATTGTAAGTTTGAAGAAGTGGGATTTTGAAAGGAAAAGATGGCTCCTCCTCCACAAGATTGGGTAGAATTTTGTGATGCCCCATCGAAGAAATCCCAAGGGATGGAATGGTCAATCTTTGCCGGGGGGACCTCTAATAGGTCCCCCTTCTTTTTCTTGTGGGTAATGGAAAATAATATTTAGTCTTTGGGCTGCAATAATATATGGGTTGACGTTCTTATGTTGAAAATGGTTGAATTTTTGGCTATCCAAACCCCCCAATCTCTTATAAGCATAAGACATTTTACTCTCTCCTTTTATCTATCCAAAAACAAATACTTCCAAACCTATTCTATAGATGGGCTGGTTCACAACCAATCATGGTTTGTGTCAAATCTCAAGGACAAAAGCACAAAGAAGAAAAAGATGTTGAGTTGCCCCTTTTATTTCTCTAGAAAAGAACACCAACCATGCCCTTCCAAGTATTTTTTTTTCATAGTGTTCAAGGTTGATAGTGTGTTCATGATTATACACCAAAAGAAAATTCTTTCTTTATGTGGACATGGAAGCTTCCACATTCTTTTCCACCACCATAGGCGTTAGAAAAATGTATCCCAATTTTGTAGAATAAAACCCAAAAGGAGATGGCTGTTAGATAAATTCATCTTCATGATCCACTATTACAATATGTACTTCTTTAAGGTCTTGCACATAATTTGTCCATTGGAACGCAAGCCAATGTCCGCATTAGAGTCCAACTGTATCCATCCAAGCATGGCCACTTGATTGAGGGCCTGGACCAAATCCGGCATCTATGGTGGCCCTGGCTGCTTGGCCAAGGATACACTCCTAATCGAACCTTCGTTCCATCCCCTATGAGCCACGCCAACCCATCCCGTACTACGTCAAAGGCTTGTAAGGTAGCCTTCCATATAATTGAGCAATTTGCAGATTGTTTGGTAGGGTTCTGAATCCAGTCTAAAAGTGAATCCGAGATGATATATTTTTGGTTGACCACTCTCGTCCATAGATTGTTGGTGGTGAGTACCCTCGAACTAAATTTTGTTACAAGGGCCTTTGAAAATAGGAAATATTCTTCATCCCCATTTTACCCATAGCCGCACCCATTTATCCCGTGTACATGATCACATAAATTTAAAACACACAATCTTTGTCTTTTATAAATGTTGTTAGAATTGTGATTTACAATGCTAACTCCAATTGTTGGGATAAGTCTGCTTTAATTTTTATTACTTGGGATAAGGCTGCTTTAATTTTTATTACGGTTCCAAAATAGTATGGAACAAAATGCATGTTACAACTATTTTTTTTAGTAAGTCCAAGTACATTGTCAATTGCTAACACCTAATTTTAGTTTGTTTACTTTAATGATTTAATGATTGAATGAATTCCACAATCCAATTGGCCACTCACTAGATAATTCCCTATTTAATTGACCATTACTAATTCATATTTATTGCCTCACTATGTTGTAGATATACCTAATCACATTCATATTTATTGTCTCACTATCTTGTAGATATGTCAAATATAACCAAAATAGTGTATTAAAAGGTATGTTATATCATAATCTCCTATAGCCGAGGTTTAGATAAATTTATACATCTTGAAGTTGACTTGTCTTGCGGTTTTGGGCAACTTTACAACCAAATTGACTTAGGTTAATGAATAAAATATTATCAATTTATCTTGAAGTTGACTTGTCTTGGGGTTTTGGGCAACTTTACAACCAAATTGACTTAGGTTAATGAATAAAATCTTATCAATTTGATTCTTTGGCATTTAACTAGTAGCTAAAACATCTTTTGTTCCTTTGTATTGCCTATTAAATACTTAGAATATCTCGTGTAGACATTACCCCCTAAGTCTATGTGTATTTCATGTACATGCATATCTCCCATAAAAAAATATATGTATATCGTGTGTACATGCTTCATATTATTGGAAATGTGATATGCACGCAAGGTGAATGCATGATATTCATCTAGCATAGAAAAGCTATCTTTCTTGAACATGCATGAATATATAGTATAGAAAAGTTATATTTTCTTGAACATGCATGAATATGTAGAGGATTGTTATAATTAACAATGTGGCTTAATATCATAAACAATATAGCCAAACCCTCAAATATAGGTGATAGTTTTATCCTATTAGTAAATGAGGCTAAGATAGACAATCTATTTAGTTGATTTTTTACTTTATTTAATTATATTTTTATAGATTGTGTGCATTTCCAAAATTATTTTTGTTTTATTTAATTATATTTTGATAGATTGTGTGCATTTCCAAAATGAATGAATTTTAGGTATATTTTTTTACATATTATATGCTATTAGATTAGGTTTATTAGATACCCTAAACCAATGTGATGGGGAAATATTTGAAGAGGAACACCATGAAAGATATAAAATATTTGAACAAGTAAAAGTAGATCCAAGAGGAAAGTCCATATTGGAGGTAGAAAATACAAGAGCTAGAAAAAGAACTTGTTAAATATTGTCAAATAATAAGAATGCTTCACCACCATGAGAAAAGAATTAGATAAAAGCATGTAGTAACTCTTGTAATTTGGGGGGAAATTCCATTAACTATAATTTCAAAGAGGTGAATATTAATAAAATTGACCACTACCAAAACAAAAAAAACAATGAAATCCTTTGACATAAAACTAAATCTAACTAACCCCAATAAAAAAACAAGGTATAAGTACTTGAAACCTATAATTCATATGTTTAAAAGAATTATATGCTTACAAATAATAATAATGGATATGCACTAAAATCAAAGACTTTTTGGACTTTGGCATAGTGGATGGATGCATATTAAAGGTTAGTTAATTGTTTTCTAGGGAGCATCATTGATTCAAGTGGGGATGACGACACGTACCTCCCATAATTTTAAAAAGTAGTGTTCCGATCTATCTCTATTATAATTATTCCTCTATATAAAATAGACAATGAATAAAATTTAGAATTTTTCAAAAAATATGTTTA
>SNQJ01S0001070.1:121222-132864 GCA_010110895.2 Picea sitchensis
ACACACGGGTTAATGTGAATAAATTAATTTCATATTAAAGTGCCCAATACAATACCCATTAACAATTTGGATGGTATCTACTTCATGTTGCAAGAAAATATGAAAGTAGTTTATGTGATATTAGAGGAAAGACTAATTGAAATTTGAACATCTATAAAAGAAGCAAGATTCCATTCTCGAACCCAAAAACTATTAACATTATCTTCTAAATGTTGTGATTGTTCCAAAGAAAATATAGTAAAGAAGTTGATATGTATTATCAAAAATATCATAAGAGATCTCTCAATGTGTAATTGCAATATGTAAAGGAGGTTGTTACTACTATTAGGAAAGGAAAGAATGTGTAGTAACTATTTTAAGAGCTCAATTAGCAAAGAAGAGTTGCAATATGTAAATGATATTTTTATAAATATTAGGCATGAATGTGTATTAACCATTTTAAGAGATCAATTAGTAAACTATTAGGAAAGAATGTGTAGTAACCATTTTAAGATCTCAATTAGTAAAGAAGATATTGTAGGGTTTGAGAGAATTGATAAGGAACAAAAGATTTTTAAGGTTCTTAAAGTAGAAAAAGATTATTTTTAAGGTTTTCAATGTAGAAAAATAATTTGCTGGACCAATTGTGGGTAATATGGACCTATTTGATAATTCTAACTTCTAACTGGTTTTTTCATTGAATTTTCAACTTATTGGGATGTTGTAGATGTCTTTGAAGACTTACAGTCAAGTCACACACGAGGAATACAAAGGTAAAGTTTCAACTCTTTAAGAATTCTATGTATACATACTTCATTACCAAATACATGTAGTTATCTACAACGATGAGAGATCTAGATTTCTATCAAGAAAGTTTTGGATATATGTCTTGAACTCCATCAAGAAGTTTAGAGAACTTAGATATGACCTATCATGAAGTTTCAAGATTTGTTTCAACTAGTTTATCGTCACCTACCTCATTTAATGAGGGGAATAATTAATGTTTCAACACTCCCCCTTAATTAAGCTAACAATAATGACAGTAACCATCAATGTCTATATGCACTTGCAAAAAAGATAGGCTTTACAACTTTTGAAATCAACTTCAATTACATCATGCACCTATTTCTACATAGTGGGATCCACTTTCATCACTATGATCATGCTCTTCATTTCTTACAGATCCAATGTATTAAACAATCTTCTTTTGCTTAAGCACTATCTTCCAAAAGCTTTTACTTCTTCTGTTATAACAAAAACATGATCAATAACTCTAATTTTGATGTTGATTGATGTTCCTGCCCCTTTCACTATGTTCTATTTCAGAATATTAGATCTGGGTTCTATTGCATCTTGAGAAGAATGATCTCATACAAACCTTGAGAGATAATTCTTCTACATCATTCTTCTTGTTTTATCTGTACAAATTTGAAAGACAAGGGCACCACTGAAACACATAAGCAATAGGAGTTACAACTCAAAAACACCAATCTGATTTCAAGAGTAGACAAATTCTAATGGTTATGTAACCTTAACCATCTTATGGGTTTTCTAAGGTTTACCCTATACCAATTTACCATATCCTAAAGGGTTTTCATCAATGTACCCTTAACCATTACAATACTTAAATGGTTTTCAGATGACCACTAATCCCATGATGGAGAAACTAATTTACAATGCATATAGTCATTTGGGGTTTCTTCATGCTTTCTTCACTTTTAGCTTCTACATATTTATTTTTTTAACTTCATTATTGCTTGATAAAAAAATTTCACCTAATCATTGGTGTCATAAAAAAAAGAAATCCATGTACCCACATACATGGGTGCCAACAACTGTACTCCTAGTTTTCTAGGAATCATTTTCACTTGCGTGGTTCATCAACACATTAGACTCATTTAGTCATAACTTGATCCCAACCAACTCACACTTTGAGATTACTTCATCTCACATTGACATTCGCCCCTTAATAGACGATCCAATTACTTCCATTCACTATCAAGCTTAGATAGGATTACACCCGACACCTTCTTACTTACCTAGTAAATTTTGATGCGGATTTTATTCTATTGATGTTGTTTAGACTGAATTTTATTGTATAGGTTAATATAATAAGGTATTTTTTTTTTCAACTTTGTACAGTGGCACCTGATTCATAACATTGATCGTGGAAGTAAGGACGTGCTGTAATCTTGGTTATACTGTGGGCTGCTACTTCGATTCAAAATGACTTCTGAACAGCAAACTTCCCGTATAAACACTATGGCGTTGGAAGCAGAAATTGAGCAAAAGATTGGCACAAATGCAGCCAATCGATATTTTGAACTCCTAACTATGTTTTTTTTCAGCACGACGATGGGAAAAGTCGAGTTCGAAAATCTTTGTTACTCAACAATTGGCCGTGAGAATATTCGGTTGCATAACCAATTGATACGAGCTATTTTGAATAATGCACTTCAGACTGTAGTTCCGCCCTCGCCTGCTGTTCGAGACACTGAGAATTCTTGTTCTTATAAACCATGATCATGAATGATACGTTCTCATAAATCATTGTTCTCATAAATCAACTGAGAATGATTGTTCTCATAAGTCAACTGAGAATGATTGTTCTCATAAATCATCATGAATGATACGTTCCGGAGTCGGATTTATTCTAATAAGGGGAATTGAATGATACGTTCTCATAAGGGGAATTGAATGATACGTTCAGATTTATCGGGGAGTCAGATTTATTCTATGAACAATATGCAGATCTCTTTCGACTAGGACACAATCAGAGAAAACCATAATCCAGTACGCAGCGAATAATACGTTACTTTTGTCACGAAAATACTTATTCGGTCATTGCAGCTTCAAAATACTTTATGAACTATTAAATTTCCTAGCAATATGCATCGACGATATTTGGATTCGTGCTAAAATGGTCTTCTTCTGGTTCGATGGAAATGAACGAATATTCCATTCTGCTATGTGATGTCCTCAATCATGGTTAAAGAAACGATTTGTTTTAATATTAAAATGAAGTTATTGGATACACTAATTCAAGTTTTTCTAATATTTCTTGTTGTTTATTAGGTCAATGGTTTATTGTTTGAACAATTTTTAATGTTGAAGCCTATTACTTTTCATTCATTATTATTATTGACCATTGAACATAGCACATACTTTGACTTTTGTATCCCTACAGTTGGCTTTTGCTATTTCGTTATTACTTGTGCCATGTTTTTGTTCACCTTCAAACTCCTCGTATTCATTAATTACGTGGATATACTTCAATACCTCTCATCTTTTCGTTCACCTTCAAACTCCTCCCCATATTCATTAATTACGTGGATATACTTCAATACCTCTCGTATTAATGGTATATCTTATTCTCCCGTTTGTCCGTTGCTGCCAAACTTATTTATGCGTCCTCTTATTATTTAAGAAAACTTCTTAGTTGATAATTTGATTTTTTTTGCCATTCCTTAGCTATATTAATTGTCCCTGTAGACCTATTTCTAGTGTCAACCCATTTCTAGTGTCGAGTTGTTTTTAGTTTTGCTTTGTGTATTATGTAAGATGGAAGGATTTATTAATGCCTTTTTATTAGTGGGATCTCAAATATTTTCTCATGTTATGTGTAATGATTTATTATTTTTTTATGTTAAGTGGAATGATTTATTATTTTTTTATGTTAAGTGGAAGGATTTATTATTGTTTTTTATTATTTGGTTTTTTCATATAGATTTCAGCACATTGCTTTTATAGCTAGACTTATAGATAGTAGCTTAAAACTTATTTTTCATGTTAGTAGGTTAGTGATCATTTTTCATTGACTAAGTTGTTTTTTCTATGTTTAATATAAAGACTTTCATTTCTAAGATAAGATTCTTGCTATACATTGGATTCCATTTTTCCTTTTTTAGACAAATGAAAATGTATTGAGTTCCATTTTTTCTATCAATGAAATGCTCTTTTGATTATTGGAAGGTTAGTGATAATTTGTTATTGACTAATTTGTTTTTTCTATGTTCAATACAAAGACCTTTATTCCTACCATAAGATTCTTACTATACATTGTATTCCATTTTTCCTATTAGTGAAATGCTTTTTTTTTTAGACATTGTTGTTATTTTATTAGATGTGGATCTAGGATTCCTTAATACCATTTGGATCACACTAGAGAGTTGTTATTCATAAATGGACACTCTATATTCTCTCTCTATATATTCCCATTAAGTTAAGATTTCCAATTTTTTTAATTATTTAACTATGACACTCATTTCAACTATGACTTAGGTGATTTCCATATAAGTATGAGGGAATGTAACATGATAAATGTATATGGGAAAATTGTCTTCTCAAACTTACTAAACCATTATATAAACTTATGTAAATGTTCTAGAAATATGATATATATGATATAATTTAGTTTCATCGGATTAGTTACTATTAATTTGGAAATAGAGCTCAAACACTCTTTTTATACTTGAATATAGTAAATCGATTCAACAACAAAAACCAACACAAACTTGTTTATACAGAGAGAGTGAACATTATCTTTATGGAATTCAAGATAAAAATCTAATGAACTTCATATTTTTGTTTATAACTATCATAGTTCAACTACCCAACATGCTTCCAAATTTATCTTCCAAAATGCTTGTTCAAAAGTCAGATTGTTTCTTTTTCGATGCTAAGCCTTGTTTTGTACGAAATTCCCTTACTATTTCCTCCAATATGTCTAATTGATTCTTATGGAAGAGAATCATCCCCATAACAATGCAAATTTTATGTTCTAAACTAAATTCCATTTTTTTCCAAGATTCTAAGCGAGAATGAAATGAGGAAGTGAGCTCATTGAGCTATCATTCAAGTATGTGGAGAGAAATATGATCATCCAATATCTCACATAGAGCCATCATTTTCCAGCCAAATCCGATAATGCCAACAAGGAAGTTGAATCACACATGTATCAACAGAGAATTTCACCATTCTAGGACTCAACAACCAATCTTAATACTTTAATTCCCTCACAAATGTAGAAAAATAAAAACAAATATTCCTTTATCAACCAAGTAAGCCCATACCTATTCCAAGTAAACCTATACCTATTCAAATATGTTGAAACTTAAATTAATAGAAGAAGAATACAAAGGTCATATTTATTGGGAGAGTAATTCAAAATTCGACCAACATATTTCCAAATGGGTGATTTGAGGTTCCACAAAACCATCAAGTAAATTTATTCAACCAAAGGATCCCAATACAAAAATCCAAAATTTGACCAACATATTTCCAAATGGGTGAGTTGAGGTTCCACAAAACCATCAAGTAAATTTATTCAACTAAAAGATCCCCAACAATAACTAGGTCCCAAAAACCCAAAAAATAAGTTTGGAAACAAGAAGAATAGACGACAAGAGATATCATCCAAAAATACAAGGGCTAGTGGATGAAGTTAGTGGTCAAAAAATTAGCAAGGGGACAAGTAGGAATGCGAGTGTTCTTAGGTAAGAACACATGTTCCTAATCTTATAGGTTTCGTAAGGCCTAAATGTCCAACAATATTTCCACGTAGGTTTATACGTGTTATTAGGAATGCACATTCTTAGGAATAAGTGCACTCTGCCCATTTTTTAAGAACTCTAGGTGAGTTTTTTGTTTCTTCATTGAGAAACCAAAAAGGACAAGTAAAGAAGGAGGAAATACCTAGGATCTTGCCACCGTTTTCATCATAGGAAAGGTATTTTTGATTTTTTGTCATATTTTTTTTTGGTTTTGCAAAAATAAAAATAAAAATAAGTCATAGTTTATGGATGTAAATATCAATGGAATTGAAAAATTATTAGTAAGATTCATTGCGCATAATTCATACTTGAATGAAAATCTCTCAACAACTCAGGAATCTTGTATAGGGTTTTTTCAAGTTCATTGTAAAGATAACACATATTTTTTCTTTGTTTTACACAAAATTATGTTAATGATTTTGTTGGGGTAAAACACAATGTATATTAAAAAATGGAACTTATTGAAAATGCAAACCTCCTAGCAAAAGACCAAGGAGATAAAAATCAAAACCGACCAAAACCACTCAATCTAAACACCGAAATTGATGAGGGGTTGGATACATTATGAACACTTGTAGATCAATTAAGGGGCATAAGAGAACCATGAAGAGTGTCCTTGGTTACTTCTTTGGATGTCATTGTGAGTTCCATTGAAAGTTCCCAAGGTTAATTGACTTCTATTTATGAGTATATGGAAAAAATGTTTGAGTACTACAACACTAGATTGGATATTTCAAAACAACAAAGACAAGAAATACATTCCAACATAAAATGCCATTGTATTGACTGGTGTATCCATCCACAAATTAGTCATAGATGGATGGATAGGTGGTATATCGTTTTTGATAAATCTCCATGAAATAATAGGGAGGCGCCCTTCTATTTTTTGATAAAATTATGGGTGCAGATTATTATGGGTCACAATGTCAACTACCTTGACATGGGTGAGTTTCAGGGGGTGGGTCGAGATCCCATATTAGGTCCACATCCACCAAGTGAAGTCTTGACCCCCTATCCAACATCCTCCTATTGCAGAGAGCTTATAATAGGTACAACAAGCTATTTCATCATTGACCCAAAGCCTAGTGCAACATTGCATCTTTACTGTACTATCTCTATAGGTCATAGATTCAACCCGCATAACAAAGTTTAGTGAGGAGAGGGAACATGGACATAACATTCATCCATGTGAACCTCATAGATACTTGAGATGCAGGAAAACCTACTATGGACCTATGGAGGATAGTGGAGAACATAGGTTCATGGAGGAGGTTAGTATCTTAACCATCACTATGCTCTTGTTCAATTTTCTCTTAAGAAGTTAAGTTTATTAAATATTATTTAAATTTAGGCTATTAAAAAAATACTTCACACATAAGTGAATGAGGAGGCTTCTCAGGTCTGGAAAATGATCAAAAATAAAATTTCTAGGAATTGAATGAAAATAATTCCATGTCGACCAGATCGTCGTGTTGATTTCAGCCATATATTTACTTTCTCAAACATCCTTTGTATGCGAGAGTTATTGTACTCTGATTAGATTCTCAAATAGTTAAAAAGTCAAAGGTAAAACTTGAAAAAATTCAATGATGATGTCAACATGACATCACCAAGCTACTTCATTGTGATGATGTGGCAAAGACAGGTGGTGGCATGTGGAAGCACAAAATTGAGGGGACTAGACAGATGATAGATCCAATCAGAAATGGACAAGTGGCACATTCTTGACAAGTTGTTTAGTGCACGTGGCCTAGTCGTGGGCTACCACGTGGCACCCCATAGTTTGGTGGTTGATCAAAATTTTGGAGCTCATGAGATTCAATCCCATGACCTATGGGTATAGAAATTCTTTGGGAAAGGACCAATGACTAGCGCGCCTAGGGAGGGACTTGTTATAACAAGTCCGCTTTATATTAATTAAAGTGCATTGTATTAAAGTATGACACAAGTGGCCAAGCCCCAGCCTGTGGTTTCTTGTCAACAACATATAACAAGGTGGCATGGCGTGTTAGTATAACTGCCCAACTAAGAAACCAGCCCATAGATTGGGCGCTCCTCCGATGATAAAACCATTAGTTAGGGCCACGTTTCAAATCAAAGGGTCGAGATTTGGGTGCCCCCATTGCACATGACTCGAACATACAACCACCAACACACACATTTAGCACCACCCTCCACCATATAACTCAAAGACATAACCAAAGGGTTAAGTGCAACAGGAGGGGCGCAGTCCCATGAAAATTGCACATGTGACCTAAGTTTGAGGGCTAGGGGCCAGCATGCAACCCAAAGGGTTGGTGCTTGGCCACCTTAGTACCGATATGACCAGTAATAGGGGATGGATTGTGCCTATTTGTGGGGTATTTAACCCATATTTATGATAAAAAGTGGGTTTTTACCCTTGTTTATTAAAATTTTAATTGATTTATACGTGTAATAGGAGATTTTTGGCCAGTTGAAGGGGGATTTGATCCCAAAAAGAGGCCAAATTCTTGGGGGGAAGTTGGACTTCCTCATATGAGCCTAAAAACTATATAAAACAGGCTAATTGAGATTCAAAGGCAACTTTTTGGTGCAAGGATTTTGAGGAGAAACTTGTGTTTTTGGCCATTTCTCATGTTTTGAGAGGCATTTTTGTCATTTTTTTTAGAGGAGTTTGATGAGGCATGCATGTATCTGAGAAATGAGGTCTTACACAATATATATGAAACATGTTTTGTAACAAAAAAGAGCTAATGTAAAGATAACTTGAGCATTTGAAGAGCAATAAAGAGGTCCTCCACTTGGAAGCAGGCCCAGAGACGTAGCCAACGATTGGTGAACTCTGTTAACAAGTTCATGTCTCTATTTATCTTTCTTGTTTGTTGTTATATTATCTTCATTTGCAGCATGGTTTATAATGGATGAGCTCTTTAATCATTAATGAGCGTCATGTAAAACTCATAATTGATATTCCGCAACAATTAATACAATAAACTTATAATCGATCTCATGCATAAAGTACAATAAACTTAACTTGTAGTTTGTTAGTGAAAAATATCATTTTTGGATCAAGTTTATGGTATCAGAGGATTTGGTTTTGAAGGTTTGACAGGAATTGAAATCATTGGATGCTGACTAGAGAAAAACTAAAGAAAGGAGAAGGCCAACTTGAGACTCTTAATTCAAATATTCAAAGGAGACCTCATAAACAAGTGATGTCCTCACCGAGAAAACTAGGTCATTTTGCATCTGAGGATGTTTTATTTGAGTTATTTCAATTGATGAAAGCCATGGTAGAGGATCTTTACCATGAAAGAGGACAATGAAGAAATCGAAAAGTTGAAGAAGGTGAATCTTTAGTAAGAGAAGAAGGAGGAGTTGGAGGTTGTGGACCTTCAGAACCTTATTCTCCTTCATCCTCTTCATATACAAGTGAAGAAAGTGTACATCCATCCAGGGATAAGAAACCTAAAAAAACTCATCATTCTTCTGATATGCCTTTATTAAAGTTAGATGTAAAGCTTCAATTTGTAGCACACCCGTTGTGCGACTTTCTGATACTATGTTTACTCGCTATGATGCCAAACTGTAGCACCCCTTTCACTCGGCTACCAAGGTTACTATAACACCACTCTGGTAGATAACCCAGAATAACTGTAGGGAACCTTGGCTACCATGTCGGTGTTACTACGTAGAATAACACATTCCCATTCATAATTAATCACATGCATTTAAGAAAATAAATACATTTAAGCTCAGAGTAAGCATAAGAATCATTTTTAACATAAATAATCCATGGCAAATACATTGATCCAAATGCACAACAGAATGCATGATAATTATAATACACAAAGATACAAAACATAATTAAAGCATCATCTGGTACTTATCTGCAAAACAATGGTAGATTCCACCAACCAAGTGCAGGCCTTCCACGAACCTCCCAGCCTTAGACCACACTGCTCGTCAGCTCAGCAGTGGATCACCCACGAGCTGGGACTAAGCTCCACCCCTAGGCAAGGAATCCTAGGCTAGGCTGAGGTTACAAGAAAACAACACATAAAATCTGGAAGGATTCTTCCCAGGATGCCATCTTACACCCACTACTACCAGAATCTCATTCCCCACATGCCTTCTCTGCCCAGTAGTATACACTTTCACAAGCACAGTCCATCGGTGCTAAACTCCCTCTCTGGGTCTCGAAAAAAGGCTGGATCAGGAAGTATCAGAGCCTGAAGCTGGTGTTGGACACTCTCTGGAAGAAACCTCTTCTAACAACATCCACCTCCCTCACCTAGAGAGAGATCACACATAGGCTCAACTACCACCTGCACTGGACAAAAATTCACGCGCAATCCATCTCTGCATGACCACTACAGTCAACCGCTTATACAGACTCAAACTTCTCAAACAAGCTCAACAATGGTATCCAGGTATCACGGTGTTGATTTTCAGAATTGCGTGAGAAGAAATTTCCGCAGGGAATTACACAGACTCTCTGGTGCATAACGGGGAGGATGAACCGGGATTTTCAGAAAACAAACACATGCTTTTTTCCTGTTTCATAATTGCATGAGGGTCTCTTGCAGAGGTCCCCCGGTTCACGCTCAGGACAGTTCAGGTTTGAATGGAGGAAGAGGAACCCCCAACACGGCTCGTCTCAGCCTTTTATTGCATGCGTCGGGGTTGAAACTTGTCACCCATGCGACTGCATGTGTTCCTTCAGCATGCGTTCCTCCCATCATTTGGAAAATCACCTGTCCTTCCAAAAGGACTTAGGTTAAAAAAATATAATGCACATATCTTTTGGAATAATATTAAAATATTATTCCCAGGCTTAAGCCCCCTAGGCTTAGCCCCTAGGTTTAGCCCCTAGGCTCAACACTTAGCCCATTTCCCACCTTATAGCCCCTAATTCCTTGCCCACTCTGTGGATGCTTAGTCCCCCTTCACTCATTCATCGTGGTCGGTTTGCAAATGGCGGTGTTTATGTTTTATTAATTGTTCTACGTGATTACATATACAATAGCAGGCTCCTGGCCTTCAACACTCAGGCTTCGTGGCCTAACAACACATAAGCCTCCAACTTATACAAACTTGGTTCACTAGCCTATAAAACATAATTACAATTCCTTTCAAAACATGGTTTACAATGGGGCTTGGACTTGGGGACACTACAATCCCCCTACCCTTATATTTTTCACTGTCCTCAGTGCAACTTTACACAGTATCTGCAAGATTTTCAAAATTTTCAAAAAGATGCAGGTAATCTACCCGCATAACATCTGCATGCTCCCATGTCGCGTCCTCAGTACTGTACCAGGTCCACTAGACCCTTACAAGCTCCATAGCTCAATTCCGGAGTTGTTTTATTTTCCTGTCCAATATGCGCACACGATGCACTTGCAGGACACTTTCTGGTTCCACCTGAATCATATTCCAATCGATTACATGATTAGCATCAAGTATATATATTTCTTAAGTAATGAAATATGAGACACCTTAGGTACAGTCCTGGATGCAGTAATGCAACCACATATGCAATGTATATGTATGCATATACAAACAAATTCAATAACATTAAAACTGTATACAACATACACAACATAGAACAAATATTGAATTGTACTTATCTTTTGATTGAGAGACCTTCCACCCCATAGCAGAGCTATGACTCCATCAGGCAATGGCTTCCCAAGATATCAATGGTCCACAATCCTTATCCACATGGTCTAGGCCAAGGTACCAGACCTCAATAGCACTCCAACCATTCAAAACTCGGCAGTACTCCAACCAACGGTCTCTCATTCCCCACATGCATGTCCACCCAGAAGTATACACCTTCACAAGCACAGTCCATTGGTGCTACACCTCCCTTCCTTGGGCTTGGCAACAGGCCGGACCGGAAATCTTAGAGCACCGTGGCTCCAGGAGTTCCAACTGCCCTCAAAGGTTTCCAGGCAGCATCTTCCCGAGATACTCTTTGTAGCCAACATTTTAACTTTCATCAACATCATCTCATCTGCATCAACCACATGCAGTTATCATGAGAGAACATACAAGAATTCATTTAGGAATTCCAATTAATTCGAAAGGAAATTCAACTTTTATTCCCAAAACATGACATCC
>SNQJ01S0001070.1:169906-191154 GCA_010110895.2 Picea sitchensis
CTACTGTTAGATCTACGACCTTATAATGAACGGTCCAGATTTACAATGAAATTAAAATATACTTTTACAAGGGAATTTTTTCTTCGGGGGCTTCGCCCCCAAACCCCCCTGGACCCCGCAGAGGGGGTACCCCCCTCTGCACTCCCCCATGTAGAAGAGTGTACATACTTCTGGGGTGTAAATACTTCATGGGGTATAAACACGACTGAAAGCAAGGCGCCCTCTGAATCAAGAAGATAATCAGGTTCCACAACCAACATGAAAGAGATCACCCGAGAGGGGTGTGCGGTTCCTATATGAGACAAAGTCAGAATGTAGAAATGGCCTTCTCTTTACAGAGAGTTGAAAAAAAATCCAGATGTTTCTCCTATGTAACGCGGTGAGAAAGGAGATCTACAGATTTGGACTTGCCTATGGCTGAGAACAAGGTGAACGTGTGAAATCCCAAAGTGTTGGGTGCATCGTCATGAGAAAAGAAATGAAGATGATGTATTAGCCTCCTCTCAGTAGAGAATTGATCAGAAACTATAGATGAATCTCTTGTGTAATGTAGTGTGAAAGAAGATCTGTTGATTGGACGTGCCTATGGACAAGCACAGGTGAACGTATTTATCTTTAGTGGGTGTATAATATCCCTTTCTATATTGTTCAAGAGTCAGACCTTCATGTAACCCTAATTGTAATGTAAAGGATACACGTTGGCCCCAGCTTAATGTGATTAATTAGTAATGTAAAAGATAATTAATCTCGTTAATATTAATTATATTGTGAGATAGTGAGGCCAGACCTGTTGTTCCAATAGAGACTTCTATTGACAGGTTTAGTCTAGTATAAGTAAAGGTAAATTCCCTATTGAGGAAACATATATTGAGTGTGAGTTTGGAAATTTTAGCAAGTACGTCTACTTGGGAGAAGTGCGCACCTCTGTTGGGCGCTAATCGTCTAGGGTTTGTGAGCACCCTTTTGTGTGATAGTTTTTCTTAGTGATGAAGGTATTTCTCTTGAATAATATAGCAAAGTATCGGATTGGTTCTCTTCCCTTGTTGAGAAGGTTTTCCTAGGATACTTCTTGTGTACTTGTGCATGGTGTTTCTTCTTGTGATCTTGGTTGCTACAACATAATTGGTTATGGTTTAAGTAAAATGCTAAAATGGAATTAACTTCATGCTTAAGCCTATCTTATTTAAAAATATACATGGTATTAGAGCATAGGTCTTAAAGAACCCATTTCACAAACAACGTTCATCCATCATCTCTCTCTTTTGCAGAAATCGTACGACCCTCCTAGGATTCCGAGAAAATCTATGACCTACTCTTTTGGAGGTTTTCAACACTTGGCACTTGGATTTTGGGGATAAAAATAACATAGGAGTGTATGCCCTCCTTCAACTCACCTCCAATAATCTTCAGATAGAAATTTCAATCATTTTGAAATTTTTCCCTAGAGTTTCTAGGGTTTCACTAATTTCTACAGAAATTTCAGAATTAAACTTTCTACAACCCATTGAAGGATCCATTCAACTCACGAGTGTTCTCCTATATTTCAAGGGATTATTGTTGGAAATTGTAATGTTCCCCATATTTGCGATAAAAAAAAATAATAATAAAAATTTGTTTATAATGTCGCTAATTCTTATCATTGAAAATAAGACAAAAGAGAACTTCTAAAAAATCGTAACTTTAGACCTATACTTCATAACTTTAATCATAAAGTTGAGATGTGAATATTTGACTACCCTCTTCGCATCCAAAAGGTGGTCTACGCCATTCCTTTTGTCTAGGTACTCATATCTCGTAGGACCTATCAACTTTACCTTCCATAAGAGTGGGGTGAAACTATTATTCAAGGTTGATATCTCTTTGTAAACTATAGGAATCCTTTCCCAATTGTGCGAGTTCCATCATATAACACATAACCCATAATACCCTATTCACACGTTAATATAGTGGTACTTTTTAAAGCTGGTATTAACACTCGTGACTAAGTGATTAGCGCAAGGGATATGGTTATGATTCAGTGGACCAAAAGTTAACTAACAGTATCCAGGTAGTTACTGGGCTACGGTTAAGTGTCAAACCATAACTAGAATGACCAAAAGAGAGTGATCTAAACCTAACTCATCTGCACTTAACCTCCTCCATAACTTATCATTAAGTAAGGTGGAAGGAGCATACTTTCAAGACTTAAAGACCCTTCTTGCGATATTGAATAGAGGTTGGGTGGCATACCACCCGTATCCTTTACTCACCCATTAATCGGATTGTCAGGAAATGTTTCCCAATATTGTTTCTTTGTTGAACCCAATCCTTGTGTAAACACACAATTCGACCATACGGCCTCTGTTACTCTTGGCCCAAACGAAACTGTTAGCCATGTGATACTAGGACTCTCGTCGATGACCGGAGTGCCTTCAGAGAACCCTGGTTGGCGACTTTGAAAGGTAAGCATTCTTCTATGTTTGTTATTTTCTTTATCCTGCAAAGTTACCTTGTCTAGAAGTACACATAGATTTTACATGTATCTTCTTGAGTGTTTGAAAGTTTTTTAATTTCTTAAAATTTGTTTTCTAAGGTCCTTGAATAGGAATTTAGGCTACTAAAATGAAGATAGGATTCGATTGAAGGCGGCCTGTGTCATTTCATAAATTATTTTATTTAGGCCTCCATCTGGGATGTAACGAAGACTTTTATTTTTTGAACCCTAAGTTCTTTAATATTAAAAGGTTTTTTGTGTACTAGCACCATGGAAAAATCTGTAACTCTCTGTTTAGACAAAATAAAGTTCTACAAGGGTTCTTCGTCGAGATTGGGGGTTCGACTCTCCCCTATGTAACCAGTTATTTTCTACCGGTCATTATTGAATTTTCCGTATGAGAAGGTCATATTTCAAAGTATTGAATATTTATAGTTCCCCGAACTACCCGTAAGGATTCATGGCATATTGGATCCTCCCCTAAAATCTTTACTGTAAGATAAAAAAAAATAGTTCTTCTTTATTATTCAAAGATTAAGGATATCCACAATATTTCTTAATTGTGGCTCAACGCGTTTAAGAGAGGTGATGGTTTCACTACGAAACATTACCTCAGAGAGCCTTTAAAGAATTTTCCTGGTAGGGTTATTCCATAATCATTCCACGATTCTTGGTTTTCCAGGAACTAGAGGATTTTCGTCTTGTCTCTGTCAACAGGGTTTTCCAAGCATATAGAACCCTGTTGAATATCATTGTTTATTATCGTCGGTCATCCAAGCATATAAGTTATTACAGGGGCAAGGGTGAAGTCTCATGGTTGCAACAATTCAGTAATTTTGTGCGATTTTGGTAGTGTAGGATATATGTATGATTTAATCATTTTAATTTACAGTTTCTTATAAGTTTCCTTTTTATTGTTAACGAATTTCTTGCATAAATATAATGATGGGACCTCCTGATGTTTTGTGAGGTACCTATCAGTTCGACCTCGACCCACTTTTCCCTTCCATTCTGTGGGAGTCTTCCTCAACCGTGTAGTGATACGTCCGATCCAGACCGTAAGTTAAGTGATGATGCAAATTCATTGATATAAAGTTTTTCTGTAGCATAGAGGTTGTCTTATATTTTATTTTTAATATAATCTGTTTGAAAGTTCCATTGATTTTCTCGTTCTCATTAATGTCTTTACCTCCTCACAGGGGTTGCTTTCTCACAAGTCTTTCGACTCAGAGTTGTTCCATTTAAAAAAATGTAATCAGGTTCTAAGGTAGCGCTTCAACTTAATCAGGTTCTAAGGTAGCGCTTCAACTTCTTACAACTTCTGCTGAGTGCTTCGATTTGTATATAGTCATCCTGAGTAGAGGTGCTTGAGTTTTTTTTAACGAGAAATCCATAAGGGTCAAACCATTTACTCTGTAATTAACAATTAAGGTATGTTTTAGTGAATACAACCAATCGGTCCATTTCCTTTTGACACATTGATTACGATATATCTAGTATTTTAAGCTCGATAATTGTTCCCGGTTATTGCCAAATATGCGAATACTTATTACAATTAATTCCACGCAATGAGTCTATGAAAAAATCAAATTGTACATACTGTTTTAGTTTTTCAGAAATTGTCATCGAGATCAATAATGTTATTTATTTATTTTATTTCATTGCTATTAGGCTATTACAATTTATGAGGTGATTTATAATTATTTGTTAACAAAGCTTGCAAATGTACCAAATACGTGTAAATCTATTTAGGGGTTCTAGGATAGTATCTGAGTTCATCGCCCCTCGCACCTCTAGCACTTAGTTACAAATCTCCGTAAGTGTTGGCAGATTTTAGATTTGTTCGAATTTAATTCCAGAACTTAATATATGGTCCGCTAGACCTAGTCGCCTTCCAATTTACCATTAATACCTATATATATATATATATATATCTATATATATATACTATATTTTTCCTGTAATGAAATCTTGCAATTTGCATGATTATTTTCACACACACACACATATATATATATATATTAGGTACTCGTATGCATAGTTATATCTTATTACACTATAACCATTTACAACAGTAGTTCCATTGAGATAGGGTACCTCCCGCAAATCAGAGATAACTCATAGGGAGATATATGCATATGTAGTATGGGTATGAAATGTTCGAGATACCCATATTTGTCTCCAATGATGATTACTAACAAAAAGATCCAATATACAACATGCATTGAACTGGCAACAAGATTCCTAACATAATTAATGGAGTAGGATCCACAAAATTACAGTTAGATTTTTCTTCAAAATTAAATAACAAAACATCTTGTATATATCTAAATTAGATAAAATTTTCCATCAAAAAATAATTCATCATGACGCGTAGACAAAGAAGGAGAAATTAGACATATCTGAGCAAAGTTGTCGAATAAAAAATGGAACAACCACGTTCCTCCCAACCTTAGAGCAAGACAACCAAATCAGTTGTCATGTTCACTCCCTAGCCTGACCATGAATCTATGAGGGATAACTCGGAATTCTTCCTGAACAAATGCCTTTCAACTTCATAAATCTTCTCCTTCCCTCACACTCAACAAGTAGTGTTCATAACAACAAGAAATCAGTAATATTTCCCCCCAACATACTAGCCAACATCCTTCCTCCTAAAATATGCCATATATCCAACATCCAAAGCGCCTAGGTCTTTTTCCCTCTTGGAAATTTTCACAGATTTCCAAATCCCTGATTTTCAGGGTCTGCCAATGGCCAAATTCCTGATTTTCCACATGTAACAAACATCCGTGAGGTAGTTCCAACATGTTCCCCACTCATGGAGTCATGATTAGCTGATTTCAACATGGTTGTTCCATTTGTCCTCCTGCAATGATTATAAAATATTTTGTTTCATACAAGTGTCATAGTCAATTAGTTAGTTGGGTCAAATATCTCTACCCAACAATCAAATTATTAATTACAATTAACCAAATTCGGAATTCAGAATTTCCATAAATAGAAAAAAAATTTCAATTTAGAATTTACCAAAAGTGAAATAAATTTCCCAAGAAATTTTAAATGAAAAAAATAAATTATTTTTGGGGATGTTACATCATTTCCCCCTTCAATAAAACACTGTCCTCAGTGTTCGTTCCTTTCTTGGAACATGATTGGATGATATTTCCGAAATCTCCCTCTAACTCCCAAGTGGCCTCCTTCAGGCTAAAGTGCTTCCATTGCACCTTTACCTGAGTGACGACTCTGTTCCAATGTGTTATTTCTCACCGCTCCAGAATACACAGGGGTTGCACCTGGAAATCTCCTTATGGTTCCACCTACACCAAGTTCCAATCGATCATATGAGTAGGGTCATGAACATAATTATTTAACAAAGAAACATGAAATACATTATGAATTTTTAGATTGGCAAGAAGTGCAAGTTAGTATGCTATGGGTCCGATTTGAGCTAGAATCTCGACGGGCCCACAAAACCTGGGCGCCAACTTGGAACAGTTCCCTAGATTTAGTGAACTCTTTCAGGCTTTGACTTTTAAGTAAACATGATCTCCCACTTGAAACTCTAAGTGTCTTCTTTTCTGGTCCTCATAACTCTTATGTTTGTCCTATGACTCCTTTAAGTTATGTTGTACCTTTCTTACTGTAATTTCCATTTCTTGGAGCATCTTTGGTCCAACCATGAATCTATCAACTGGGTTGTCCCAACTAATTGGAGTCGTACAATTTCTGTTGTAGAGTACTTCAAAGGGGCTCAATTTAGCCAGATTTTGGTACCCATTGTTATATGAAAATTCTACCAAGTGTAGTTAGTCTTCCCACTTGCTTGGTTTTGTTCTTACATACATGCGGAGCATATACTCTATGATTTGGTTCGTTCTTTCAATCTGTCCATTCATTTGTGGATGATAACTCGTATTGAAATTCAAATTAGTATTTAGCCCTGCAAACAATTCGTTCCAAAAAGCTGATGTGAATTTTATGTCTCTATCCGAAATCACCATTTTAGGAATACCATGCAGTATAAAAATTTCTTTCATAAATATTTCAGTGATGTTTATATCTTTAAAAGTAGACTTTACATGAATAAAGTGTGCAGACTTACTGACTTTATCGGTTACAACCATAATAGAATCATTATGTTTCTGAGTTTTAGGAAAACCTGTAATAAATTCTAGTGATATGGTCTCCCATTTCCATTCTGGTACTGGTAAGGGTTGTAATAGGTCAGCTAGATGTTGGTGTTTGGCCTTTACCTGCTGACAATATTGGCACTTATCTAAGTATTCTACTCTTTCACCCTTCATATTAGGCCAATAAAATAATCTTCTAAGTGTTGTTATCATTTTCCAGTATCTTGGATGACCAGAATACGGTTTATTATGCACTTCATCCAAAACTGTTATCTTTAAATTTGCCGAATCTGGTATGTAATGTCTATTTTTAAATCATAATAGGCCATTTTTATCGATACCCAAATCTGGTTTGTCTGAGGTTGCTTGCGTGTTTTGTAATTCTACCACCATATTAGTGTAATTTTCGTCGTTAATACCTGCAGTCCCTATTCTCTGCTCCAGATCACTTTCTGTCCTACTGACATTTATTTCAAATAACCCATGGACTCTTTTGCTTATAGTATATGCTACCTTATTTTCCTTACCCTTGATATGTCTTACCTGAAAGTCGAATTCGCATAAGAAAGCTAGTCACCTTGCTTGCCTTGCATTAAGATCTGGCAGAATAAACAAATATTCCACACCGCTATTATCTATTAGTAATAGAAACTTTCTACCCATTATGTAGTGTCGCCACATTTTTAAGACATGTAATACTGCAGCCAATTCTAAGTCAATAGTGACGTAGTTTTTCTCATGCTCCTTTAATTTTGGGGACTCATAACAAATAACGTGTCCTTGAGTTATGACACCACCTAGTCCTCCTTTACTCCCATCTACATAGACGATGAAGTCTTTGTCTGGATATGCTACTTTTAAAATGGGTGCGGTGGTTAATAATTCATTTAACTTATTAAAACTATCTTGACATTTTTGTGACCAGTTAAAATTGGTTCCCTTCTTTTGTAGAGATGTGATAGGGTATGCAATTTTGGAGAATCCCTCTATAAATATACGATAATATCCTGTGATTCCCATGAATGACTAGATATCTGTTACATATTTAGGTACCAACCATTCCATGATGGCTCTTATTTTCTCAGGGTCGACTACAATGCCTTCTGCATAAATTACATGTCTGAGGTACTGTATTTTATTTTGATAAAAAATCACACTTATCGAATTTAGCATAGAGTTTGTGCTTACTCAAAATTTGCAGAACTATCCTTAAGTGTTATTCATGTTCTTCTTTTTTTTTAGAATAGACCATAATATCGTCGATAAATACCAATACGAACTTGTCCAAGTACTGACTGAAAATACTTTTCATTAGACACATAAATGTGGCTCGTGCGTTAGTGAGTCCAAAAGGTATAACTACAAATTCGTAATGTTAGTATCTTGTTTGAAAAGTTTTTTTTCTTATGTCCTCATCTTTGATCTTGCGTTGGTGATATCCGAATCGTAAATTCAACTTCGAAAAGATTTTTTCCGTAGCTACTTGATCGAAGAGATCATTTATTCTAGGTAAGGGGTACTTGTCTTTTAATATTCATTTTATTCGAATGTCTATAGTCGATACATAGTATTAGAGTACCATCTTTATTTTTCACAAAGAGGATTGGTTCTCCCCATGGTGAAACACTCGGTCTAATATACTCTTTATCCAATAATTCGTGTTTGAATTTTTAATTCTGTCAATTATGGTAAACCCATTCGGTAAGGTTCTTTAGAGATAGGGTGTGAACTAGGTAGCAGGTCTATAGAAAAGTCTATTTCCCTTCTAGGGGGTAATTCAGGTATTTCATCAACAAAGACCTCTCTAAAATCACGTAGAAAAACAAGGTCTTCAAAGTTGGGTTTATCTTCTTTTTCTAATAGGTTTGTTACTTGGATGGCGTAAACTTGACACCCTTTTCTCATCCATATATTGAATTGCATTGCTGTGACTTGTCTAACTGACATTGGTTTTTGTATACCTTGTGTTGCTCTAGTGATGTCATTTTCGTCTTTATACTTAAGTGACTTTGCATAACAATCTAGCACTGCTTTATTCCTTCCTAACCAATCCATTCAGATAATTACGTCATAGGACCCTACTGGTAGAATGTTCAAATTTGGATTTATGTTTTGACCACATGGACTGAACTCATAATCAGAAATAAAGTCAACCACTTTCCTTTTAGTTCTTGTTGCTAGTTGTACCATCCATAATTTTGTGTGTCTCATTATCTTAAGTTTATTTCACTCTACTACACCAAGAGTGATATAACTTAACATAGCTCGAGGATCAATTAAAACAAAAATTTGAGTGTTATTGATTTTACCTTCTATTTCCACCATAGAGGACTGGTGGTCAGCTTGTTGGCCATCCACGACTTCATTTATCCGATGGAGGCTTTTGTCCACATCACCCACCGTCAAGGCTTCCTGCAAATTATGAATAACAATTCTATTTGTTGAATTTAAATGTGGACAGTTCCTCCTTAGATGAGTTTCTCCACATTCCCAACAATTTATTGGTTCACGGGGACTATCCCCAAACTTCTTCATTCCTAGATTTTCTAGTTTACCGTTGCCTTGCGTATTTGTTTTGTTGGATTGAAAATATTTCCAGGGAACTATTTTTGTTGCATTTCAATAAAGAGTTGGATGGTATCCTTTCTTCCACTAGTTCATCCGGTCTTATTTCTTATCCTTCCAAGATTTCGAAAACTTGGCCCGCTATTTGTATTGGTCATAACACATTCGATCTTTCTTGAATACTTCACTCAAGGACTTGGGGTTATCAAACTCGATTTTTTCCTTGTAAGACTGTGGTAAACATCTTAGAAACCACTGGATTTTTACTTTATCCTCCCAAATATAATGTACAAACCTTAGTAATTCCAAGAATTTGTTTATCATATCCTCCATAGTCATTTGACCAAGTTGTAGCTCGTAAAATTCTTTAGTTTTTCTTTCATAGTATCTTTCTGATAGATATTGTTTCTTAAAGTCAGACCATTCCATATGTTTCTCCTTTAGTACCTTGGCCAATTTCAGGTCTTTCCACCAAATGATGGCTTTTCCTTTCAGATTATAGATGGCCATTCTCACTTTCATATTGCTGGAATAATTGTATATCTAGAAATACTTTTTGATGTCGAGTAACCATGCTTCAGCTTCTTCCCCTGTTCTGGACTCCCCATCAAAGGTAGCCGGTTTGGTTTTCTTAAATTCTCCTTCAAGGTGGTCTACTATTTTTGGTCTATGGTTAAGTGTCAAACCATAACCAGAACGACCAAAAGAGAGTGATCTCAACCTAAATCATTTGCACTTAACCTCCTCCATAACTTAGCATTAAGTAAGGTGGCAGGAGCATACTGTCAAAACTTAAATACCCTTCCTGCGATATTAAATAGAGGTTGGGTGGCATACTCCAAGGGTTAATGCTCGACCTTCATGCCCATTGTGCTTTCACCACCTCAGAACGATCACATGGCCTCGGCTCGTATCCTTTACTCACCCATTACTTGGATTTTCGGGAAATGTTTCCCAGTATTGTTTCTTTGTCGAACCCAATCCTTTTGTAAACACAAAATTTGAACATACGACCTTTGTTAATCTCGGTCCAAACAAAACAGTCAACGACATGATACTGGGACTCTCATCGATGACCGGAGTGCCTTTAGAGAACCCTAGTTGGAGACTTTGAAAGGTAAGCATTCTTCTATGCTGGTTATTTTCTTTATCCTACAAATTTACCTTGTCTAGAAGTATACATAGATTTTACATGTATCTTCTCGAGTGTTTGAAACTTTTTTAATTGGTTAAATTTTTTTTTTGTAAGGTCCTTGAATAAGAATTTAGGCTACTAAAATGAAGATAGGGTTCGATTGAAGGAAAGAGCTATCATTTCATAACTTATTTTCTTTCGGCCTCCATCTCGGATGTAACGAACACTTTTATTTTTTGAACCCTAAGTGATTTAATATTAGAAGGTTTTCTGTGTACTAGAACCATGGCCAAAGTTTTAACTCTGTGTTTAGACAAAATAAAGTTCTACTAGGGTTCTTCATCAAGCTTGGGGGTTCAACTCTCCCCTATGTAACCAGACATTTTATATCGGTCGTTATTGAATTTTTTATATGAGCAAGTCGTATTTCAATGTGTTGAACCTTTATAGTTCCCTGACCTACCCATAAGGAGTCATGGCATACTAGATCCTCCCTTGAAATATTTACTGTAAGATAAAAAAAATAGTTGTTCTGTATTATTCAAAGACTAGGGATATCCACAAGATTTATTAACTATGGATCAACGCGTTTAAGAGAGGTGATGGTTTCACTGCGAAACATTACCTCACAGTGTCTTTAAATAATTTTCCTGGTAGGGTTATTCCATAATCATTCCATGATTCTTGGTTTTCCAAGAACTAGAGGGTTTTCATCTTGTCTCTGTCGACAGGGTTTTCCAACCATATTGAACCCTGTTGACTCTTGTTGTTTATTATCATTGGCCATCCAAACATAAAAGTTATTACAGGGGCAAGGGTGAAGTCTCATGGTTGCAATAGTTTAGTAATTTTGTGCGATTTTGGTAGTGTAGGATCTTTGTATGATTTAATCATTTTAATTTACAGTTCCTTAGAAGTTTTTTTCTTATTGATAATGAATTGCTTGCATCAATCTAATGATGGGACCTCCTGATGTTTTGTGAGGTACCCATCAGTTCGACCTTGACCCACTTTTCCCTTCCATTTTGTGGGTGTCTTCCTCAACCATGTGGTGATACATCTGATCTAGACAGTAAGTTAAGTGATGATTCAAATTCATGGATATCAAGTTTTTTTGTAGCATAGAGGTTGTATGAGATTTTCTTTTTAATCTAATTTGTTTCAGAGTTCCATTGGTTTTCTCATTCTCATAAATGTCTTTACTTCCTCGCAGGGTTTGCTTGCTCACTAGTCTTTTGACTCAAAGTCGTTCCATGTAAAAAAAGGTAATCGGGTTCTAAAGTAGTGCTTCAAGTTATTACAACTTCTACTGAGTGCTTCGATTTGTATATAGTCATCGTGAGTAGAGGTACTAAATCTTTATGGTGGATGATTTAATTATGTACTTGAATTTTTTTAACAAGAAATCCCTAAGGGCCGAACCCTTAACTTTGTAATGAACAATTAAGGTCAATTTTAGTGAATACGACCAAGTGGTCCATTTCCTGTTGGCACATTGATTCTAATATATTTAGGATTTTAAGCTAGATAATTGTTCCTGGTTATTGTTGAATATGTGAATACTTATTACAATTAATTCTAGGCTATGAGTCTATGAAAAAAAATCAAATTGTACATACTCTTTTACTTTTGAATAAATTGTCATCAGGATCAATAATGTTATTTATTTATTTTATTTCATTGTTATCACGCTATTACAATTTCTCGGGTGATTTATACTTCTTTGTTAACAAAGCTTGCGAATGTATCAGATATGTGTAAATCTATTTACGGGTTCGAGGATAGTCTTAGAGTTCATCGGCCCTCGTGCCTATAACACTTAGTTACAGATCTCTGTAAGTGTTGACATATTTTAGATTTGTTCGAATTTAACTCCAGAACTTAATATATGGTCATCTAGACCTAATCACCCTTCGATCTACCATTAATACCTACGGATATATGTATATATATATTGCAGTTTTCCTGTAATGAAATCTTACAATTCACATGTACCCTATCTGAATGGAACTACTATTGTAAATGGTTATAGTGTAATAAGAGATAATTATACATACGAGTACCTAATATATATATATTAGGTACACGTATGTATAGTTATCTCCAATACTATATTACAATAGTAGTTCCATTCAGATAGGGTACTTCTCTCAAATTAGAGATAACTCATAGGTAAATATATGCATATGTAGTATGTTTATGAAATGTTCAAGATATCTAGATTTATCTCCAATGATGATTACTAACATAAAGATCCAATATATAACATGCATTGAACTGGCAACAAGATTCCTAACATAATTAATGGAGTAGGATCCACAAAATTAGAGTTACAGTTTTCTTCAAAATTAAATAATAGAACACTGTGCATATATCTAAATCAAATAAAAATTTCCATCTGCAAATAATTCATCATGACATGTAAACAGAGAAGGAGAAAGTATAAATATATGAGCAAAGTTTTCGAATAACAAATGGAACATCCACCTTCCTCCCAACCTTAGAGAAGGACAACCAAATCACTTGTCCTATTCACCCTTAAATCAAAATTCTTCCTCAACAAATTCCTTTCAACTTCAACAATATTCTCCTTTCCTCACACTCAACAAGTAGTGTTCATAACACTAAGAAATCAATAATATTTCCCCCCAACATACTAGGCAACATCATGCCTCCTCACATATTCCATATATCCAACATCCAAAGTGCCTAGGTCTTTTTCCCTCTTGGGAATTTTTGCATATTTCCAAATCCCTAATTTTCAAGGGCTTCTAATGGCCAAATTCCTGATTTTCCACTTGTAACAAAAAACCCTGAGGTAGTTCCAACATGTTCCCCACTCATGGAGTCATGGTCAGCTAATTTCAGCATGGTTGTTCCATTTGTCCTCCTGCAATGATTATAAAATATTTTTTTTCATAAAAGTGTCATAGTCAAGTAGTTAGTTGGGTCAAACTAGATCTCTGCCCAACAATCAAATCATTAATTACAATTAACCAAATTCGAAATTCAGAATTGCCATAAATGACAAAAATTTTCCAATTTCGAATTTACCAAAAATGGAATAAATTTCCTAAGAAATTTTAAATTAAAAAAAATAATTTATTTTTGGGGATGTTACAGAAGTCATAAGTCCAACAAAATCTAAAAGTGATAGCCTAACCTAGTCGTTAGGTTTTCTAGCCTAGTTGACAAGGGTTTGTGAAGAATCTAAACTTATAATGAACAAAACTATGAGGAAAGATAAGCTTTATGGATCAAGAAACTTCAAGTTCCTCGAAGACAATAATTCAAAGGAAGGATTATTGTGGGTGATACGAAAAGGTGACACTATGACTACCCTCTTCATGAAGACATCAAGTGGATAGATATCAATGAGGTGCCATTGGAGAAATCATATCAACTCCCTCAGGTATGCACTTGTATATATATTATTTATATCATTGTCATAAGGGAAATTGAAAGAGGAAGGAATCTTTTGCTGAGTCATGGATCCAGAGGTAACTCAGTGAATTCAGAGGAACAACACACTAGAGGTGAAGAATCCAGGTTTCATTGTTGTAATTGTCATTCATATAACCTATATTTATAAATTTTTCTACGTTACAAGTAGGTGTTGTAGCTATGACAACAGTCCCTAATTGTTTTGATTCTAGAGATGTACTCATTATTCTCCTTTAGGAGATATTATTGTTTTGGTTCCTCTTTTTTTCTTGTTCGAGATAGGTTAACAAAAAAGGAAGATGTTTATCCTTCAGAGGGAGTCACTTGACTGAGAAGGGGTCAAAACTATTTGAGAAAGAGGAAGAATAGAACCAACATTGAGGCAACCAATGCAATAATTCATGGTCAGAATCTTTCTATGATTCTATGGGTAGAAGTATGCATGACACAATATATGTTCAGAACAAGAAGCCTTCGCGATAGTGAGGCCTGAGATTGAACACTTAAGGATATTTGGGTGCCTAGTGTATTTTCATCTACCCAAAGAGAAGAAGTGAAAGCTAGACCCTTCATAAGGAAAGGACACATTTATGGGATAACAATGAATATGTGAAGACATTCCAGATCAACATCCCTGGTGAAAGACATATTGAGATAAAAAGAGATGTTTTCCTTGAAGAAGAGATAGCCTTTCAAATATCCATAGAATCTCAGATGGATATTGATAGCAATAAAATGCCTTCTCCCCCTTCAGGAGTTAAGAGGGAGATCGACATTATTCAAGCTGATCCAATTTCTCTAGTTGATATGTTCAAAGATATTGCAATAGGGCATAAAATCCCTACCTAAGCTCACTCTGTAGGAGGGACAGAAACATACAAGCCTCTCAAGGAACAACCCAAAAAGGGAAAATATATTTTTGAGCTATCCTTTACTCATGAGCCACTTCATTGACTCTGAGCCTCCTTGTCTTAGAGAAGCAACGAGAGAAGAGGTATGGAAAGATACCATAATAGAAGAATACCAATAAATCTTAAAGAATGATGTATAAGATATTGTTCAGGAACTAGAAGGGAAGTCTATTGTCACTTCCAAGTGGATCTATAAGATCAAGCATGCAGCTGATGGAAGTATCGAGAAATACAAAGTGAGATATATATCTAGAGGATTATCACAAATATAGGGAGTTGTCTATGATGAGACAATTGATCCGGTAAGCTTGATACACTTCCATCTGTACTACCATCCATGAGTTGGAAACTATATCATATGGATGGATTCTTGATGAGTTTGTGTTTCAGCAAGAGTATTGTTGATCCAAACCTATATTATTATAGTGTTGGTGATGAGAGAATGATTTTGATGACCTATTCAAAAATCCTTGTTGTTGGATACAAGTAAAGTTTAACTTCTGATTTCAAGATGAAGTATATGAGTATGATGCACTACTTCTTGGGACAAGAAGTATGAAAAAGTACCGATGAGAGTTTCCCAAGTCAAGGAAAATATAAAATGGGCATATTAAAGAAGTTTAGTATGATAGAATGCAAATGCATGGTGATGGATTTGAGTAAAGTGAATGATGATGATTCAGACGATATTAATCCATAGTTGATTGGATCACTGATGTATATTGTTAACACCATACTTGATTCATGCTATGCAGTGAATGTACTTACTCATTCCATGATTCAGCCAAGAAAGACTCACTAGACAATAACAAAACATCTATTGAGATATCTACGAGGCACAATTAGATATGGCATGTGATATGTCTCTAGTGTAGAATTGAGTTTGCAGGGATGCGCAGAATGGACATAAAGTACAATGGACCGGATGAGCACATCCAGTTGTTGTTTTGTCGTGAATTTTTCCATGGTTTCCTGGTGCAAAAGGAAACAAAGCCTTGTGCCCTTGTGTAATATAGAAGCAAAGTATGTAGCATCGAGTGTGCAAAGCAATATAACTTTACAAGATTCTAACAAATTTACTTGATCATGAGATGGATCCTATGATGATAACCAGAGTTGTGTGTAAATATCTTTGAGAACCCAATGTTTCATGATAATATAGAAGCACATTGTACACTTGCAATACCTTCCTACACATGAGTAGATTGTAGACATATTCACCAAATTATCTTGGTGAAGGATACCTCCCTAGCTGAGAGGGAGTGTTGATATCTACAACCAATAACCAAGTTCAAAATACATCTATGTAAAATCCGGAATGATGAAGAATGCCTACCTAGCTAATAAGTAGTGTTGATGATTGTAGGTACGTGAGACATTCTGCAGAACACAAACCTGAGAGAGATCCCCTAAGAGGGGTGTGTGGTCCCTATCTACAACAAATATGGAATGCAGAGATGGCCTCCTCCTTACAGAGAGTTGAGAAGAAATCTATATGATTCTCCTATGTAATGCAGTGAGAAAAGAGATCTGTAGAGTTGGACATGCCTATGGCTGAGCACAAGGTGAAAGTGTGAAATCCCAAAGTGCTAGGTGCATCGTCATGGGAACATAAATGAAGATGATGTATTAGAATCCTATGCAAATATAGTTGATGAGAAACTCTAGATGACTCTCCTGTGTAATGTAGTGGACAATACAATCTCTTGAGTGGATGTGCCTCTAGACAAGAAAATTTGAACGTGATCCTATTGGCTGAGCACTAGTGAAGAAGTGGTTCTTCTGTGTAATTTAGTGAGCTAGAGATATGGACAGCCCTATGGATGTGCCCCTAGTTGATGAGAATTAGTGGGTGTATAATATCCCTTGCTATATTGTTCAAGATTCAGAACCCTAATTGTAATGTAAAGGTTAGAGGTCGGCCCCACCTTCATGTGATTAATAATTAATGTAAAAGATAATTAATCTAGTTAATATTATTTAGATTGTGAGCTATTGAAGTTGGCCCTGTTGTGCCAATATAGACTTCTGTTGACAGGTTTAGTCTAGTATAAGTAAAGGTAAATAACCCATTGAGGAAACATATATTGTGTGTGAGTTTCGATATTTCACCAAGTACATCTACTTGGGAGAAGTGAAAACCTTTCTTGGGAGCTAGTATTCTAGGGTTTGTGAGCACCCTTTTGTATGTTAGGTTTTCTTGGTGGTGAAGGTCTTTCTCTTGAAGAATATAACAAAGGATTGGATGGTTTTTCTTCCCTTGTCGAGAAGGGTTTTTGAGGATAATTCTTGTGTACTTTTGCATGGTGTTTCTTCTTGTGATATTGGTTGTTGCAACATAATTGGTTATGGTTTAAGTAAAATGATAATATGGAATGAACTTCATGCTTAAGCCTAGCTTATTGAAAAATCAACATAGAAGAGTTGGGGAAACTTCAAAAGTTTGATATGTTGATACTACAATAGTTAGATCAACCTAACAGCCATGAAGAGAAAGAACAAAATATTCAACTATAATACAAAGAAGAAGAGATCAATAGATTAAAGAATAAAGTTGTTGATCTAAAAAAAGAAATGAACGAGTTGAAGGAATATTAAAAACTCAATAAATGCACAAAAGAATTAGAAGAAACAAAATAAATGGTCAACAACCTAAAGACTCAACTTGAAGAATCTAAGAAAAGTGAAGAAACACTGAAGAGTGAGATTGCCAAAAATGAAGAACCACCTTACACGCTGGAATTGGATGTTATCGACCTCAAAGGGATTGATTTGGAAAAGAAACAAGAAATCAAAATATTGAAAAATGAATTTGTTGATCTAACAAAAGAAATAAAATAATTGAATACATATGACAAAACCCATAAATGCAAAGAAGTCTTGGATGAGATAAAAGAAATAGTCAAGAGTCTAAAGGATCAACTTCAAGAAGCTAAGGAAATAGAAGAAGACTTGAAGATACAGTTGACTAAAAAGGAAGAAGAATTTCACATGTTGGAATTTGTAACATCCCGCTCTTGTGCACGCTAATTGAACTTATTCTTTGAGGACACTTGCTCTCAAGTGATCCAAATTATTATACTATTAAACATTTGATTTTGATGATGAGGCGTTATGGGTGATGACATGTTGTTTTTCTGCATTGACTTAGATAGGTGTTATTGACTTGGTTTTATTGAGTGTGAAGGATTTTGGACCTCGAGGATGCAAAGTCATCGATGGAACCCCTTGGACTCTGAATCGAGTCAGGGAGTGAACTATTGGGGTTTGATTATTTTATATGTGATATTAGTGCATCTGATTAGATGATATGTTTATGGATATATTTTGACATGATTCGTTGGTGATGCAGGCTGATGATAGCTTGTCGACTAGAATCACATGTGGAGTAGAGGGGTCATGCAGGACTACCAGAGATGTTGAGGGAGAGGTGTGGACAACAACCCTACCACAACCTACTAGCACTCCCGTCCTGGCTCGAACAATAGGTTAATGATTACCTAGTTCAAGAGGACCCACAATGCCATGAGGGCAGACTGCGACAGTCACTCACGATGATTCTAAGGGGCACACAATAAGGCAGGGGACTTATTCCTTAGAGGCCCTTAGTCTCCCACAAGATCACTTAGAGGAGTATTTAATCTAGGGGATTTTGATTTATACCAAGTCAGTCAAGAGGCGAGTGGAACCCTTAGACCACATGGTGCATCCTGAAGGGCACGTCGTACAATAAAAATGGAAAGAGGCGAGTGGAACCCTTTGTGTGACATCCCCAAAAAATAAAGTATTTTTGAAAATTTAAATTTGTTAGAAAATTATTCAGTTTTCAGTAAATTCGAATTTGGAAAATTTGTGCCATTTATGGAAATTCCGAATTTCGAATTTGATAATGGTAATTAATTATTATGACTGCTGGGTAGAGATCTAATTTGACCCAACTAACTATTTGACTATGACACTTGTATGAAAACATAATATTTTATATTGGTTGCAGGAGGAAAAATGGAACATCCATGTTAAGATCAGTTGACCATGACTCCATGAGTGGGGGACATGTTGGAACTACCTTTGGGCTGATTGTTACAAGTGACAAATCAGAGATTTGGCCATTGGTAGCCCCTTAAAATCAGGGAATTAGAAAGCTGCGAAAATTCCCAAGGGAGGGAAAAAGGCCTAGGAAAAAAGATTTTATTGATAAATCACATATGTGAGGAGGTAGGACACTGCCTAGTATTTTGGAAAAGGAACTATTGTGTACTTGTTGTTATGAACACTAAATATTAAATGTGAGGCAATGCAAGGATGACAATGAGAAGAAGACATTGTTGAAGGGGAGATTCCAAGTTTTCCCTCATGGACTCATGGTCATGCTAGGGGGTGAATCAGGCAAGTGATTTGGCTGCCTTGTTATACGGTTGGGAGGAATGTGGTTGTTCCCCTTGTATTCCCGGGAGACTTTTCAGATATGTTTCTCTACCCTTATCTGTTTGAATGACTATATCTAATTGTTGTAATGTATCTATTGCATGATTATATCTAGTTATTGTAATGCATCTATTTGAATGATTATGTCTATTACTGTAAGGCATATGTGTGGAGGGTCATATCAATTAATGTAATATGTCTCCTTGAATCATTACATCCGACTGTTGAAATGTATCTATTACGGAAGGTGAAATATTGTTTTTGGATGTAATGTATCTGTTGGTGTGAAGTTGTGATTGACTACCAAATTCTAGAGCTGTCCCTCCTATAGTGAGAATGCTAGACAAAAACACCTATAAGTATACATATAACTGAATATGGAAAGGAGTAGATTAACTACAATTATGTGTCTCCTGTTTATAATTAAATTGTAGACAGATTTGTTCATGTATAACTAGAATGAAGCAAGTATATAGATATATATATATACAAACTAGACTATATGAAAATCTGTAATTAAAATTTCCAGGAAACCAAATATAGATCCTACAGAACATTGGTATATAGTTACGAAATTATATGATAAAAATGAAATTTTTATATACATGTATACATAGATGTACAGATCTATTTACTGTTGGAGTTTTGTATAGTCAATATTGACTAAAAGAGAATCTAGTAACTCTAACAGAAAATTCTCTCGCACAGAGAGTGATTTTTTTATTATACCAACAAACTCATTTGTCTATCGGTAATCAATTGTTTTTCTGAGTAAAGAAAATACCCCTAACAAAGAGTTTGGAGACCCCTCCTACGTCTCGTCATAGTACCAAACTTTGGCTTGATGGATAGTATTTGTATAGAATTATAGATTAAAGCGGTTGGACCTGTTAGTGAAGACGAAAATTATAATTATGTCACACATCCATTTTTTTTTTCTTAGAACGAAAGTAAGAGGAAAAGTATAAACAAATAGAGAGTTATGAAAAATTATTGTGAAATTCATAGAAGTAGTCTAAGTATACATATGCCCTCTTGTTTGAAATAAATACTACCTTAGGTTGCAGAAGTAGGATATTGCATACTTAGCAAATGGCCTTTGCATATGATTATTTTTGTAAAGAAACTAAACCAAGCATAAATGACAGAATACATAAACTTTTAATCCAGCTCTATATAATTACCTAAGGCATGGACTCGTTAATACCATTCATGAAAGGAAATCTTATAATTTCAGGCATTTTGTTTGCGTAGATGTATGATAGGGCAAGAGAAGATAAACATATTTACTTTTTCAAATGTCAAGTTACAACATAATAAAAACCCGATTAAGATTTTTTTTCAGCCAATCCTTTAGTTTTGAAATCAACCCTTGTTTGGGCTATGGAATTTAACAACTGAAGTATCAAAACACTAAATAACCTCTATCACAGAGAATAAACCCTTGTGACTGAAATTGTTGGAGCTTCTGGAGGAGGGCATAATTGAACACAATTACCTTTCACGCAGACAACAGTGGTTGTCCTCCAGGTATCTGCGTAGCCGAAACCCTGCAAACATTGGGACAAAACCATTACAACTCGTTCTACATATAGGATATGATTTAATGAAGTAGAAAGGTATAACTAAAATAACACTTAACTCCGTATGGGGAAATGTAACATCATGCTCTAACGCACTGAGAAAACTTATTTTTTGAGGACACTTGCTCGCAAGTGATCTGGACTTTTGTGATGTTAAACCATTTATACTTGATTATGATGCGATTGACAGATGACATGATGTTTTACTAGTTTTGATTGACACAGACTGCTGACTCTGTTTTATTGAGTGTGCAGGGTTTTCGACCTTGAGGATGCAGAGGCATTGGTAGAACCTACTTGGACTCCGGATTGAGTCAGGGAGTGTGCTATTGGGTTGATTTATTTACTATGATATTTCATTTGATTTGATGATATGATGTTGACATTTCTAACATGATTGTTGATGATGCAAGCTGACGATAACTTGCCGACCAGACTCACATATGGAGTAAAAGGGCCACACACGATTTCCAAAGAGGTTGAGGGAGAGGGGTGGACAACAACCCTACCACCGCCTGCTAGCACTCCCATCGTGGCCCAAACTGTAGATTAACGATTACCTAGTTCGAGAGGATCCAC
>SNQJ01S0001070.1:191759-269997 GCA_010110895.2 Picea sitchensis
GTTGGGATCGGCTCGAGGATAGGGTCCTGGAGGGACCAGAAGCGATCCAAGAAATGGGAGAGCAAATGCAAACCATAAGACAAAGGATTAAAGAAGCGCAGGATCGACATAAGAGTTATGCCGATGCACACCGAGTAGACCGTAGTTACGAGGTCGGCGACCGATTTTTCTTGCGGGTTAAACCGCATAAGAGTTCAATCAAGTTTGGAAAAGGAGCTAAACTCTCTCCTAGGTTCGTGGGACCTTTCGAGATTGTGGAGAGAAAGGGGTCGGTGGCCTATCGACTAGCCTTGCCTGATTCTTTGAGGCGTATGCACAATGTTTTTCATGTATCTGTTTTGAGACATTATATTAATGATCCTACACACGTGATTCACCTGAGTTCCTTGCAGGTATCGGATGAGGGAATGCTCATGGATGAGCCGGTCCACATCTTAGATCATCGCGTTCAACAATTACGACGTCGAACGATAGATCATTTCAAGGTCCAGTGGGATAGTTATAGTCCACACTCGGCGACTTGGGAGGATGCATATGATATGCGCCGAGAGTTTCCCTTTTTGTTTGATAGTTAGACTTATGATACTATGGTACTTTCATTTCGGCATTATACTGAGAAACTTCAGGACAAAGTTTAGACCAAGAGGGGGTGTATGTAACATCCCGCTCTGGCGCACTCAAAAAACTTATTTTTTGAGGACACTTGCTCGCAAGTGATCTGGACTTTTGTTATGTTAAACCATTTATACTTGATTATGATGCGATTAATAGATGACATGATGTTTTACTAGTTTTTATTGACACAGGTGCTGCTGACTCTGTTTTATTGAATGTGCAGGGTTTTCGACCTTGAGGATGCAGAGGCATCGGTAGAACCCCCTTGGACTCCAAATTGAGTCAGGCAGTGTGCTATTGGGTTGATTTATTTACTGTGATATTTCATTTGATTTGATGATATGATGTTGACATTTCTGACATGATTGTTGATGATGCAGGCTCACGATAGCTTGCTGACCAGACTCACATATGGAGTAAAGGGGCCACACATGATTTCCAGAGAGGTTGAGGGAGAGGGGTGGACAACAACCCTGCCACCGTATGTTAGCACTCCCACCATGGCCCAAGCTGTAGATTAACGATTACCTAGTTTGAGAGGATCCACGATGCCGTGAGGGCAGACTACGACAGTCTCTCACGATGATTCTAAGGGGCGCGTAATAAGGCGGGGGCCTTATTCCTTAGAACCCTTAGTCTGCCACAAGTTCACCTAGAGGAGTATTGACTCTAGGGGTTATAGATGTCTACCAATCAGTCCAGTTGGCGAGTGGCACCCTTGGAGCACGTGGTTCATCCTGAAGGGAACGTCGCACAAAAGAAACTCAGTTGTCGAGTGGCACCCTTGGAGCACGTGGTGCATCCTGAAGGGCACATCACACAAAAGAAGCTCAGTTGGCGAGTGGCACCCTTGGAGCACGAGGTGCATCCTGAAGAGCACGTCGCATGAAAGAAACTCAAGAGGCGAGTGGCACCCTTGGAGCACGTGGTGCGTCCTGAAGGGCACGTCGCAATAATGTGGATGAAGGATTCAGCCTAAATATCCCTAAGTCATCAACATATGAATAAACCCTTAAACAATTCCCCTAACAAGGCGTCGCCAGTTCAGAATTTGAGCCCTTTGTAAAAAAAAACATAATTCAAGACTATACATTAAATATTCATTCCCCCTATGATTTGCAACCTCCACCTAAACCAAGGAGTTTCCTGCCTTAATTAAATACATAAAACAATTCCTCCGTTAATTGAATTCATAAAGTAATTCGAAAAGATGCTTAGGCGCATTTACCTTATTGAGTTTTCAAAAAAAGAAATAAANAAAAATAAATAAATAAATAAAAGGGGGGGGGAACTTAAAAGAAATATGAATTAGGGTTTTTGATGAAAACCTAATGGGATTATGTCAAAAAGATGATAAAAGAAAGGAGGTGGGGGAAAAGAAGGGGATCTGCTATGAGGTATTGTTATGCTGCCAAAATGGCAAACTGGACTGATTGCTTGTGGGGAGTTGGGGATTTCCTCAGCTGATTGAGTGGTAGCTCAGCCTTGTAGGCGAGCTGGGAAGCTAGTTTACTGTCTAGGCTGTGTGTGGCCCCTTTGCGGCTCGGGGGGCTAAGGGGGAAGAAAAGTACCCCTAGTGTTTGGCTGGGAGGTACCCGTGCAGTCTCCACGGTCGGCGAGCGGGAGCGGCAAGGAGTCGCAGACGTCAATCAAGCTAGTGATAAGGCAACATGTATGCTTTCTCCTTGTAGGGGTGGTAGATGGACTTAATGAATGTTTTTAGTTATATGCTCAGCGATTAAAATCGTATCTGTAGTTTTATTATTAAGGTTCTCATGCGTTATGTATTCTTGATCTCGCTGCAATGCTTTACCCGGTGATAGTATTTCAGCCATAATATCCTTCAGTGAACTTATAGTCGGCCATTATAACCTTGCTGGAATTTCCACCCGTTACCTTGTTGAAGGCCAGTGAATTCTCTCAAATTTTCTCGCAGACCGTATGCTTATTGTGAGCAAATTTTTGACTGTCATTTTTAATTGCCACCGAACTCTCCTTGCTAGACGACCATAAATGAAAGACCTTGTCCTTAAGAGACCCCAGATGGGCATGACAGCCCTCGATACACTTATTTCTCTATTGCAGGTTCCTGAATTAATTTAACAACGATTTTAGTTGTTAATCTTGTATCCCTTCGCTGCACACCCGTAAATTGATTGAACAATGATTCTTTTTATTTTGTATAACGAGGTTACTATTCGGATAACGACTGATTCCAACACAATTTAACATTTAGAATGGTCCCTTCTGTGATAACTCTTGTTTGATTAACCTCTTGGGGATTTCCGCCACATCTCAGGATGTGATCATTCCTTTCCTTGGACCTTTGTATTATGATTTTTACCCCGATTCCATCCTCCACTGATGCGCTTGAAGTAAAAGCTAAATTTTTCTTTTCACCATGGCGGTTGTATTTGCGACGGGGTTGTGGGATCCTTCCTCTGCTAAAAAGAAAAAAAAGAAAAAAAATTTGGGCTCATACCATTGACTGTGTGGCCCTGATCTTCTGCCAGATTGGGCCTCTATCAGCTACAAGAAAATACTCACACAACCACCTAAGACTCTGCATCTGCGTGAGGCTGGGTAGGATATGTTCTGTCCTACGCCCGCTCTGCTTCAATAAATCTATTCTGAGATTTACCTGCCCTGCTGGGTATCGTCTTCTCCCTTCATGCCTGTGTGTCGCTTCCTTGTATGCCGGGTGAGTGCATGCGTGTAAGGTGGCCCTGTCTGGAGGCGTGTGCACCCCTTTCAACCACCATTGCCTCCTTCTTTTTCGCCTTGACTAAAAACCGGGTTTCCCAACCATTCCCTGACAGCTGGTCTGAGGGTTGGTCCAACAACAAGACCGTTGTTGGGACAGTGCACCCTCTAGATTCGCTGACTGTTCGTGAAAGACGCGTTTTCGCTCCGACCTAGGAGGGATTCACGATCTTCCTGATGCCTTACTTATTGTGTTCTGCAGCGTAGTTATTGCCATATTATACTATCGCCTTTATATCCGTTTCCAGTATTCTGTTGCCCTCCTTATTCCATATTCTGGGTCGTAGTATTGGCCTGGGTATTCGGTGGCCTATAATAGGTTTCTGTATCATAATCTATCGTTCGTAGCTATGGATATTCGGTTGATTTTATTATTTTATAATGAAATGATAACTCCATATAGGTTAATGTTCCAACCGCTTCAGGAAGTGTAATGGTTGGTGTTAGTTAATAAGGATGTATTTATGGATAATATGTCTGCAACCGTTTATAAACCAAGCCCTATTAAATTACAGGGGTATTAGTGTTGATGGAACGTTTGCTGTAAGGCGACCTGGTTATTAATTAAATGGAAATATCGAATGCAAACATGAAAGGAAATATTAAATTGTAGTAGCCATAGTGTTTAAAGGGATGAGTTTTGAATTATTTAAAGGGATGATGTATTTCTTTTATTTAATTATTAAAGAATAAATTTGCTTTATATTCTTGAAGGGAGGAAACTGTTATGTATTAGATCGTTGTTGTAATGTACGAAGGTAATGTCTTCATAATATTTCGTCTTGAAATGTGTAAGAATAATGTTCTTGTAATATAAATTAAAAGGGTAGGGTGAGGGATTGATAACATATAAATGTAATGTTGTTGTTATCTTAAGTTGCAAGGTGTTTTCAATGATAGGTAATGACACTGGTACACTACTGTAATTTATTGTTGTTGTAATGTGTAAGGAGTAATGTCATGGCAATACATCATTGAAATATGTAAGGGTGAGGTCATGTCAAAATAAAATGAAATGCATTGTTAGGTCAGATATCATGTAAAAGGGTAATGACATGGTTATTTATCATAAGGCTATTGAATTTTATTGTTAATGATGACTTATAAAATGTAAGCTACCTTGAACTAAGTACCATAAATTATCATGCCTTAGTAATGAGGAAAGTTGTTCATTTTGTTAATGTTGAACTTGGTTGTTCATTGTCAGAAACCTTGTCACGCACCTTCCGTAAAGGACTTAGATGTTCATCTTACTAATGTTGTACTTGATTGTGATCAGTTGTTTGCATGGTCTGCTTGTGTCGGGCTGGACATAGACACCTCCACTGTAGCCTAGTGTATAAGTCTATGTGTGTGCCTATTTTGTGTAAAGATTCATGTGCCGTATCAAGAGTCTCAGGCCCTTTAAAGGCAGGGTTTCCACCCTTGCGACACACCTGACGGAGATCACTAGTTTCTTCCTGAGCAGTCGACAGGAGCCTATCTGACCTTCTCTCTCTCTAGAGCAGAGGACTAAGATTAAACGCCCTGCTTTCCTGTGCAGAAATAGTGAACTCTACTGTTTTGGATTCTTCCTTGTCTGGGTCGTTTATTGCTTGCAGTTACTTGTCGTGTGCCTTATGGATTCTTGTTGTGTTCATCGTGGTTGTGTCTTTTTGGTCGTTGGGTGGCGACGTATAGTCAAGTGTGTCTGTTTCCTCTTTACACGCATGCACACACCTTAAACAAAAAAAAAATTGCAGCTGTTGTCAAAGTTGTGGTCGTAACGAGGAGGTTCGTTACAGGAAATCCGACACCTTCTCTGCTGCAACCACCGCGGATCGTCCAGACCAAAAGGGGGAGGAGGAGCCCGAATCTCCCTGATGGGTACCCTTGCAAAAAAAAAAGAGGGCCCATCATTAATAACAAGCATCCGAGATCAATCCAACTAATAATATAGATAAATAACGATTTCTGAAGAATTATACAAGCCGCATGATAGGCGTAAATATGAGGTTTAAGTAAATTAAAAAAAGGACAAAGAAAATAAAATTTCACCGAACTTTTAAATCTATCCAATACCATACAAATATTTTAGAGAAAACATGTAGGAACAACACCATGATGATGACTCCAGTTTTATACATCTTCGCCCTCATTAAGCTTATGAGTAAGTGAGCACGAAGAGAATAACCCAATTTTTTCTTTAGTTACAGTTAGGGTCTGAGTAGTTCCTAACAAATAGTTTGATTTCTAACTATTCAGGGAGACCCTCAATGGGGAAACTGTAGAATTAAATAATTTTTGATAAGTTGGAAACCGAGAAAAGGGAAGAAAAACCCTTGTCCTTGTAGATGACAAGAATTAGTAATTAACTATCTACCAGTGAGGTTTTAGTACCAAAAATAGGTATACATGGGGCTGCTACAAAACCATAGTCAAATAAACCCTGACCTTAACTCTGACGAAGCATCGTGGGGAGATTCACGAAGAGGAAATTCAACAACAATTTCAGAGGAGATCATACGAGCCATGGGCAAGTCATCATGCACGTGAGACACTTAGGGAAAATTGAGAGAACAATGAATCAAGAAGAAAAAAAATGATCTTGTTGAACGAATGAGTATTTAATATGCAGAAAGACTATTACTTACCGATAGTAACAATAGCCAGAAGCTATCCATGCTACCGAACCCCTTGCAGGTAAAGTCACGAACAAGACAAAGAAAACACAGAACCCTTCCAAAGAACAGACTCGCTAATGAGATAATGAACTTTGGCCACTACCCTAAACAAACAATAATGCATGTTGAATGTAGTGGGTACAATAGGAGGAGTACACCATGTGAACTGAGCGTTTTGGCGTGCTTGGGTTGGTTGAGGGTACAAGGTTGGCCTCGTTCCTCACCCACCTCCTTAATGGTTGGTCATAGAATTTACTCTCGACTGTCCAATACCTCCAGTCTTATTTATGAGGGTCGGGCTGGGTCCTTTCAAGAACCTATGAAATGGATTGATCAACCCTAGTTTCTTCTAGTCCAATTAACATCAATGGTTAGCGTAGTTAAAACCTAGTAAGTTACAATCTAACTGTTCGATTGGGGTGTGTTTCTAGTTAGAAAGTTGGTTAATTTAAGACGTGGGAAAGGATCCTCAGCCAACCAAAGAATGGTCGAGGATGCCTTCATAATCCAGAAAACAAACCATGAAACACTTCAAATAATTCAAGATTAGTTAAACTTTAGGTTCGACTACTTTCACCTTGTGTACACAGTCATTCTAGGCCTTAGAGTTAGGCTTGTGCGTGTTTAGAGGAATCATGTACTAGAGAAGAGAATGCATTCTTAAGCATGCTTGGTTCCCTTGTGTTACAAGTTATTTACACCTTAATCCTTCACAAATGTTAGTAGGAATTCACAAAAAGATAAACACTAGTCTATGGCTCTGTAATGCTATAAAGAACTTTGAATATATGGGTATCACAGAATTTCAATGAGGATGTCATCTCTTTTTATAAATCTACATTACGAAGCTTAGAGCTTATTGCGCCATAGAAGATTTTTTCTTTTTATGATGAAAATGAGGAACATTACACTTGGAGCACGTGGTGCTTCCTAAAGGGAACATCGTGCAAGAAAAATGGAAAGAGGCGAGTGACACCCTTGGACCACGTGGTGCATCCTGAAGGTCACGTCGTGCAAGAGAAAAAAAAAGAGGTGGGTGGAACCCTTGGAGCACCTAGTGCATCATGAAGGGCATGTCATGTGGTTAGTTAATAATTGGATAAACCTAGATGGATTTAGGAAAATAAAGTGTTAAGGAAGATTTGAAACCTTTCCCTTCAAAAAATGTTGTCCGGCCTAGGAAAATAAGGTCTAGGTTTAAATTTTGTTGGTGGCAAAATTTTACCTATTTATAAAAAAAATAATAAAAATAAACATATATAAAAATAAAATAAATAATAATGATAATCTTCATTAATCTTGTGACAAGAAGGGGGTAAGCAATTAAAGTGATTTATAAAAATCTTTTGGGATAAAACTTAAAAAGGGCTAATGATTGTTTTACTTTATTATGCTGATTAAAAATTTAATTCATTAAAAAGGGGAAAAAGGGTAAGTTTTCGCACATGCCATTTTGAGTTTAATTAAAAAGGGAAAAAGGAGAAATCTAAAATAATTAGGAAACTAGGAAAAAAAGGGAACCATAAAAGAAAGGGGAAACACTAGGAAAAAACAATTAGTCAACTTAGTAAGGTATCTACCATTTAAGAACTTTCTAATTTAAAGTGAACTAGCAAATTAATAATGGGGAAAGTCATTAAAACCTGTAAGGGACTTTGGGGACACCTAGGAGAGATTCTAGGAGTGAATCTAGGTGGGTGAGGTAAATAAGGGTAATTAATTAATTAAAGAAATTAGTTTTTTGGAGGAATGAAGGGGATGGGTGACACATGTACCAGGACGATTATTATGAATTAAATTAATGAACAGTAAATTAAAAAAGATTTTGGGAAAGTAACTAAGTTAGAAAATCTATATAAAGGAGGGACGAGGAGGAAGAGAGATCTCTTTTGTTTGGTGTTACATTACGCTGCATAAATCTATACTTGATTGAATTAGCTTGTGGGAGTTGGGATACCCAGCGCGATGAGGAGTGGTAGCTCAACCTTGCGAGGTGAGCTGGGAGCTAGATGATTCTCTGGATAGTGTGTGTGTCCCTTTTGCCTCTCAGAGGGCTAAAGGGGAAGAAGAGTACCCCTAGCATTGGCTAGGAGATACTGGTGAAGTCTCATTGGTCGACAAGTGAGAGATGTACAAAGCACATGGGACATCAACTCAGAGCACGCGTTTGAGCAATGGTACGCTTTCTTTACTAATGCATGGTAGATTTTTAGTATGATATATGCTTTAGTTCTGCATGGTTATTAGGTACATAAAATGATTGTCTTAGTATTCTACTTGATGACTAAAATTTTCCCCATAGCCATTAGCTCAAGGTTGATTTCCCCATGGCCTTAGATCCTTACATGTCTTTACCGTCCTATGGTATATTGATTCGTGATGATTGTGGTTGCTTTTTCCTATCGTCCATAGCTCATAAGTCCTTGCCTAAGAAGTCAGTCGATCATCGCTTCAGGGTTAATAGACCTATGGATCTCAACGCCCTGCTTTTTTGTGCGTGGATGATGAGTGAAGGACGTTCATACCAGTTGTCTACCCCTGTTTGTTGTTCTTGTTGACTATGGTCATGGAGTTTCCGGTGAACGTTTACCCTGTGCCTTGTACATATTCGTTCCCTGCGGTTTACTTTTGCACCTAAATTTATTTGAGAAGGATTTGCCTATGTTTTCCCTCCAATTGACGGTCCTTACCTTTTCTTAGGCTGTGATTTTTTTTCCATGCTTTAATTCATTTCATAAATGAATTAGTTATGATCCATGTTTGCATTTTTTCTTAGGCTGTGATTTTTTTTCCATGCTTTAATTCATTTGAAAAATTAATTAGTTATGATCCATGTCGGCGTTTTTGCTTGGGTACTTGAGGCGAATGAATTTTTTTTTATTATCATTGTCTGCGTTATGGTTTTGGTATCCTAGGCGAATGAAAAACGTTTTATTATCATTGTTTGCATTATTGTTTTGCTATCCAAGGTGAATGAAAAACATTTTATTATCACTGTCTTCGTTATTGCTTTGGTATCCTAGGCGAATAAAAAAATGGGGTTTTATTATCACTGTTTGCGTTTTGTTTGGTATCCCTGTCTGCATTTTGGTTTGGGTACCCCAGGCAAAGTAAAAACAAATTCTTTATCCCTGGCTACGATTTGTTTGGTATGCCAGAGAAATCATAAGTCTTCACTTGCGTTGCATCAGTAATGAGACAATGAATTTAATCGGAAGGCTTTAAACTCTGTAGTTTGCCCCATTCGTCTTTAATTGACAGTCGTGCCATTCCGTTTTTAAATGACATTTTTTCCCATTCCTTTTTTTGATTGACAATTGCCTCAATTCGTTGTTAATTGACAGTTGCCCCATTCCGTTTTTAAATGACAGATTGCCCCATTCTTTTTTTTTTTTATTGACAGTTTGCCCCTTCCGATTTGCCCCATCCCGTTTTTTACAGTCATTGCATAACTTGATTAAAGGCACATTATATATTCAGTTGTGTTTATTTAGGTTAACTAGCGAATTTAAATTTTGAATCTGGCATTTAATTCTCTGAATTGATTTGAATCTTAACCCTTTAGAAACTGGCGAATTTAAATTTTGAATCTGGCGTTTAATGCTCTGATCTGAATTGAATCTTAACCCTTTAGAAAATGGCATTTTAATGCTCTAATATAGTCGTTGAATCTGGCATTTTAATGCTCTGAATTGAATTGAATTCTAAACCCTTAGAAACAGGCGTTTTAATGCCCTAATGTAGCCGTTGAATCTAAAAGTTGCAAGTGAAATTCTTGGAGGAAGACATCATATCTCTAGGTTTGCAAATAGTCAAAATCGGTGCATTCGACTAAGGACGTGAAATAGTAAGCGTTTACAAATGGTGCCAGGCCATTGTAATAAATTGGATAAGGTTTCAATTCTTTAGAAGTTATTTTCTTGGTGGAATTACAAATTGTAGCAAAGTCCAAATACCAAACATGGAAGTGAAGCTAAGAACTTTAAAGTCAAATTTTAATGTTAAAGTAATTTAAACCATCTTTAGATATCACAATTTTATAATAATACTGGATTCTCTAAAGTCAACTTAGGCGCCGAACGTTAATTAGCTTGGGTATTAGACCGTATAAGAAATATTAGATTATGCAAATAATAAAACCTTTAGTATAAGTGTAAAGAACCAAGATTTTTACATACCTAATTTGTGTAATTTAGTTATGTCCATCTTTTAGCATGTTCTCAAGGGATGTAACAATAAAAATGGATCTAATAGAAATTATTGTAAAAGATTGCATAAGCATAAAATCCTGTCGATTGGGGTCCTGGTTCAACCTTGGTGCACTCCCAAGGGAGATGCACTTATGATTTCCAGGGAAGTAAGTTTAACTTCGTGGATGGATAGTTTAGGAATGTTATATTAGTCAGGTTTCTGCGCACATTGATTAGGGCTTGGAATAGTCATCTGGTGATTAGACCATGCATTCGATCTCCTAGCGCATTGTTTTTCTTGAGTCATTGGTCCAGTTAGGATTGTGTTTCTCCAGGGTGATTGTCGCGCCTATCGCGTGGTGACAGCATGATTCCTGACAAGGGGATTATCATGTGAACTGTCTGATAAAGGCGAGTTATAACATGGTCGGAGTCCTATGCTTCCTAATGTGGGTGGGTAGTTTTCATAATCGATGTTGTCCTTTAGTTTGTAGGCATCGCCTTTCTTGGGTTGGGCGGGTAGTCGTTCATATCCTTCTTGATTATCGCATGTTCATCTAGTTGCCTGACGTGTTAGCGTCCGAGTCATTTTTGTTGTTAACTAGTCTGCGCGTGTTTTGTTCGTCATCTAGTTGCAGTGATTAATGGTTTTTTTTGTTGCCTTACTGCCTTTAAAAAAAAAAATGCACTTTCTCCTTCACTTGTAGTTGTAATGTTGGGATTGTTACATATGGTATCAGAGCGGGTTCAATCTTGTGACTGTGGATCGCCTTACTTTCCATTGTAGTAAACCCTTGAGTATCAACATAACACTGCTTAAACTTTAACGAGTTCATCCAGTGATCACGTTTAGAGGACACCACGGAGGTTCACAACGTGGTGTCGTTGAAGGAGCTTCGATGCCTGTAGAGGTTTCCACACCCTCAGATTCGAACCCCCAAGGGGAGGGGAAAGTCCTTGGGATGGATTCACTTGCTGTAAGGGATGGTGATGATTTGACAAGGATCTTCCAAGTAATATCAAAGGGCCTTGATTCACCATCAATACTTAGAGGAGGCCAGGGCACCTGTACCCCTATGGGTCCACAACGCGCCCTAGATAGTACCATTAGAAACCATAGAAAACTTGAGAGAGTTGATTTCTTGGGTCCACGAGTGTCGCAGACGATTGTGTCATCAAGGCGTGGCTATGGAGCGACGCATTGTGGTTCACACTTCATGATTACGACCTCCAGCCTAAAGGTTCACAGGGTGGTCTTTCAAATGAAGGGGAACGCTCTTCTGTGGTGGAAGACGCTGCTACCACATTTGAACATGGTTGTCGACAATGTGTCATGGGAACTGTTTGAGGAATGGTTCCAAGAGAGGTATCTTCTGAGAAATTCATTGAGCATCAACTCCACATGTTCGATGCCTTGAGACAAGGCAACCGCATGGGGCTCGAGTATGAGGCTCATTTTGGAGCTGCTTTGGTATACTCCGCACCCAAATTACCGAGAAAATTATGGTCAACAAGTTTGTGTTAGACTTAGTGTTAGAATTCAACTTGTACTCTGGTTACCAAGATTACTAGATCGAAGAAACTATGTTGGAATGTGGGGAGCCACATTTCCAGCAAGACGACCCAGTGAAGAGGACTAGAGCATATCGATCAGTCGGACCCACTACCATGCGATATTTGGGAAAGGTCCATAGGATTCATGTAGTGGTGAATAAATGAGAGGAAGAGCGCCAGTTGACTACGCTCGAGATGTCAGGTACCATCACTAACCAGACCCTTAGTATTTAATAGATTTTGGTGCTACCGAGAATTTCATTTCTAGTGCAATGCTAAAAGGGATTAAGTTAAAGCCAGTCAAACAGGATGAGTTTAGATTTCTAGAGATGTCTTCGGGATCCAAACAGTGGGTTGGAGGAAAGGTTACGAGTTGTACCTTAACCTGGGAGATTTTGTCACCAGGGCCAACCTGTACATCATGATCTTCAGATCTTATGACGTCGTGATCATTATAGATTGGTTGGAATCGCATGAGGCGAAACTCAACTGTAAGACGAAATGGTTGAGATTGGTCGATGATGAAGAAAAGAGACATGTGATTGTAGGTCAGAACCAGGGAGTTTTCCTGAGGTTCATCTCTTCCTTGTAGCTACGAAAGAGAATGTGTAAGCGGTGCAAGCTGTATGCGATCCTTGCGTTAAACGAGAAGGGAGTGCCAGAAGGTCTTGAACAGCTTTCGATGCTAAGAGAGTTTACAAACTTCTTCCAGAGGAGTTACCTAGGATGTTTTCGGAGAGGGAATTGGACTTTACTATAGACCTAAAGTCGGGGACTAAACAGATAGCGAGAATTCCTTATCAAATGTCGAACCTGGAGTTATAAGAGTTGAGAATGCAAACGAAGGAATTGTTGGACCTGGGACTGATACGTCCAAGTGTGTCATCGTGGGGTGCACCTACTATTTTCATATAAAATAAGGAAGGGTCGTGGAGGCTCTGCATTAACTACCATAAAATGAACAAGGAAACGATCAAGAATTAGTATCTGTTGTTGAGGATTGATGATATGTTTGATCAGATGAAGGGTGCGACGATGTTCTCAAATATCGATTTACGATTAGGGTATCACCAGTTATGGATGAAAGAGGATGATGTCCCTAAGACCGCCTTTAAGACAATATTTGGACATTATGAGTTTACTGTTTTACCATTTGGACTGACAAATTCCCCATGGGTATTTATGAGTTGGATAAATGGGGTGTTCTGCGAATACTTGGATAAGTTCGTCCAAGTATTCATGGACAATTATTGATTTACTCTCAGACGACAAAGGAGCATGACGAGCGCTTGCACGTGGTACCATAGTGTCTACAAGAGCACAAATTGTATGGGAAGTTGTCCAAATGATCGTTTTATCAATCAAAGATTCACTACTTAGGGAATGTCATCTCCGACGAAGGTATATCCGTGGATCCAGCAAAGGTCAAGGATATTATGGAATGGCCTGTGCTGACGAATGTCCCAGAAGTGTGTATCTTCATGTGTTTAGAAAGATACTATCAATTGTTCGTCGATGGATTCTCGAAGATATCAAACCCAATTACTGAGTTACATAAGAAGAACAAGAATTTTGTTTGGACCAAGAAATGCACAGAGACATTTTGGAGGCTCAAGGAGCTGTTGAAAACAACATCGATACTAAATGTCCCTAACATGGATGTGGACTTCTTTGTATGCACTCAGGCATCCAAGGAAGGCTTAGGCGGAGTCTTGATACAAGATGGTCGAGTGATCGCTTACATCTGGAGGAAGATGAGGAGGCATGTGGAAAACTATGCGATGCATGTTTTGGAGTTGTTACCCATTGTTTATGCCTTGAGGTTTGGAGACACTACCTAGTTGGAGATAATTGTGAACTAAAGATAGATCACTATGGACTACAACACATCTTTACGCAAAGTGACTTGAATGTGAGACAACGATGTTGGTTGGAACTGCATAGCGAGTATGATTTTGATATTTCTTACATAAAAGAAACTGTTAGCTGAGTGGCATATGCATTAAGTCAGAGACAATGCATATTTTCGGTGATGCCTCTTCATACGAATCTATGTAAAATATTCTAACTTTACAGCATGATGATGACTGGTACAAAGAGGTCGAGGATTTTATCGGACAAAACACAATGATGGTACCAAGATTTGAAGGATTTATGTTGGAAATGATGGATTATTGAAGTTTAAAAATAGGATTTACGTACCACCGGACGACGAGTTGAGGAGCTTGATCCTAAACGAGGCTCATAGATCCAGAATCAAAATGGGAGATTATTTCAATGTATTTTATTGTTGGATTTCCACTGACGAAAAGGAGACATGACTCGATTTTTGTGGTACTTCAACACTCCGACGAAGAGTGCTCATTTTATTCCTGTGCATACGACGTATCAGGCACCTAACATAGCTAGAGTTTTCATTAGTGATATTGTGAGTCTACATCAAATACGTAAGAGGATTATATACGATAAATGATCGGTGTTTACTAGACGAATTTGGACTAGTTTACAAGAGGCCTTGGGAACTCAACTTAACTAGTGTACTTTGTATCACCCGAAGACTGACAAGTAGACCGGACGAATGAACCAGACATTGGAAGACATGTTGCACATGTACGTGATGGACCAACTGAAGCATTGGGAAGAATTCTTGGCACTAGTAGAATTCACTTATAACAACAGTTACCAAAGCACCATTAAGATGGCACCCTCCAAGTTTCTTTATGGGCGACTATGTCAGACACCTTTGAGTTGGGATTGGCTTGAGGTTAGGGTCCTGGTTGGACCAGAAGTGATCCAAGAATTGGAAGATTAAATACAAACTAAGACCAAGGATCAATGAAGCACAGGATCGACATAATATTTATGTCGATATGCATTGTGTCGACCATAGTTATGATGTCATGATCAAGTATTTTCATGGCGGAAATCGCATAAGAGTTTGAACACGTTTGGAAAATGGATAAACCATTTCCTATGATATTGTGGAAAGGAGAGGCCCGTGGCCTAATGACTAGCCTTGCCTGATTCTTGAGGTGTATGCATGATGTATTTCATGTATTTGTTTGATACATTATGATTAGTGATCCTACACATGTTGACTTGAGCGCCTAGTGGTGTCGGATGAGGGGGCGCTCATGTCTGAGCCAATCCGCATCCTAGATCATCACATTTGACATATATGGCACCGAACAGTAGATGAGTTCAAGGTCCAGTGGGACAACTATAGTCTGCACTCAGTGACCTTGGAGGACACATATGATATGCGCCAACATTTTCCATTTTTGTTGGATAGATAAACCTGTGATACTATGATAAACTTTATTTTTACACTTATGTACTATGAAACTTATATACACATTATTACTGTGAAACTTCGGGATATATTTTATACCAAGAGGGGGTGTATGTAACATCCCGCTCTTGCATACGCTGAGAAAACTTATTCTTTGAGGACACTTGCTCACAAGTGATCTAGATTATTATACCGTTAAACATTTGATTTTTATTATGAGGCATTATGGGTTATGACATGTTGTTTTGTTGCATTGAATTAGATAGGTCCTATTGACTCAGTTTTACTGAGTGTGCAGGTTTTGGACTTTGAGGATCCAAAGGCATGGATGGAACCCCTTGGATTATGGATCGAGTTGGGGAGTGAACTATTGGGGTTTAATTGTTTTATATGTTATATTAGGGAATTTGATTAGATGATATGTTTATGGATATATGTTAACATGATTCATTGATGATGCAGGCTAATGATAGCTTGTCGAACTATCTCACATGTGGAGCAGAGGGGTCACGTAGGACTACCATAGATGTTGAGGGAGAGGTTTGAACAATATCTTTGGCACAACCTTCTAGCACTCTCGTCGTGACTCGAAATGTAGGTTAATGATTACCTAGTTTGAGAGGACCCACAATGCTGTGAGGGCAGATTGCGGCATTCACTCATGATGATTCTAAGGGGCATGCAATAAGGCAAGGACCTACTTCCTTAGAGGCCCTTAGTTTCCCACAAGATCACCTGGTGGGGTATTGACTCTAAGGGTTTTTTATGTCCACCAAGTCAGTCAAGAGGCGAGTGGCACCCTTGGAGCAAGTGGTGCATCATGAAGGATATGTCACACAAGAAAAATGGAATGAGGTGAGTGGCACCCTTGAAGCATGTTGTGTGTCCTTAAGGGAACATCGTGCAAGAAAAATGGAAAGAGGCAAGTGGCACCCTTGGAGCATGTGGTGTGTCCTCAAGGGCACATCATTCAAGAGAAATAGAGAGAGGTGAGTGGAACCCTTGGAACACCTAGTGCATCCTATAGGGCACACCACACGGTTCATTAATAATTGGATAAACCTAGATAAAATTAGGAAAATAAAGTGTTAAGGAAGATTTGAAACCTTTCCCTTAAAAAAAGTCACCCAGCCTAGGAAAATAACGTCTAGGTCTAAATTTTTCTCCTAGTAAAATTTTATCTATTTATAAAAGAAATATTTAAAAATAATTACAAAATAAAATAAAGAATAAAGATAATCTTCACTAATCTTGTGACAAGAAGTGGGTAAGAAATTAAAGTGATTTATAAAAATCTTTTGGGATAAAACTTAAAAAGGGGAAATGATTTTTTTACTTTATTATGATAATTAAAAATTTAATTCATTAAAAAGGGCAAAAAGGGGAAAAAGGGTAAGTATTTGCACATGCCTTTTTGAGTTTAATTAAAAAGGGAAAAGGGGGAAATCTAAAATAATTAGGAAACTAGGAAAAAGAGGGAACCATAAAAGAAAGGGGAAACCCTAAGAAAAAGTAGTTAGTCCAACTTAGTAAGGTATCTACCATTTAAGAACTTTCTAATTTAAACTGAACTAGCAAATTAATACTTGATAAATTCATTAAAACCTCTAAGGGAATTTGGGGACACCTAGGAGCGATTCTAGGAGTGACTCTAGGTGGGTGAGGGAAATAAGGGTAATTAATTAATNTAGGTGGGTGAGGGAAATAAGGGTAATTAATTAATTAAAGAAATTAGTTTTTGGAGGAATGAAGGGGATGGGTGACACAGGTACAAGGAGGATTATTATGAATTAAATTAATGAACAGTAAATTAAAAAGGATTTTGGGAAAGTAACTGAGTTCAAAAAATTATATAAAGGAGGGAGGAGGAGGAAGAGAGATCTCTTCTATTTGGTGTAACGTTATGCTGTAGAAATCTATACTTGACTAAATTATCTTGTGGGAGTTGGGATACCCAACTTGGTGAGGAGTCGTAGCTTGGCCTTGCGAGGTGAGATGGGAGCTAGATAATTCTCTGGATAGTGTGCATGGCCCCTTTGTATCTCAGGGGGATAAGGGGGAGGAAGAGTACCCCTAGCGTTGACTGGGAGGTACTGGTGAATTCTTATCGGTTAGAAAGTGAGGGATGTATGAAGCGCGCGAAACATCAACTCAGAGCAGGCGTTTGAGCAACGATACGCTTCCTTTATTGCTGCATGGTAGATTTTTAGTATGATATATGATTTAGTTATACATGTTTATTGGGTACGAAAAATGATTGTCTTAGTATTCTAGTTGATGACTAAAATTTTCCCCATAGCTGTTAGCTCGAGGTTGATTTTCCCATGGCCTTCGATCCCTACATCTCTTGACCGTCCTATGGTATATTTATTCATGACGATTGCAGTGGTTTTTTCCTATAATCCCTAGCTCATGAGTCATCGCCTTAGGAGTTGGCCAAGATCCTAATCTAAGGTCGTCGCTTTGGTGTTAATAGATCTATGGATCTTAATGCCATGATTTTCTGTGCGTGGATGATAAACACATGATGTTCTTACCAGTCATCTACCCCTGTTGTTTTTTCTTGTTTACTATGGTCATGGAATTTTCGATGAATGTTTACCCTGTACCTTGTACATATTCATTACCTGCCGCTTACTTCTACACCTAAATTTATTTGAGAAGGATTTGTGTGCATTTGCCCTCATGTTGACGGTCCTTACCTTCTGTTGGGCTGTGATTTCTTTTCTATGCTTTGATTCATTTGAAAAATGAATTAGTTATGATCCTTGTCTACATTTTTGCTTGGGCTGTGATTTTTTTTCCATGCCTTAATTCATTTGAAAAACAAATTAGTTATGATCCTTGCCTGCATTTTTGCTTGGGTTGTGATTTTTTTTTTGAATTCTTTAATTCATTTGAAAAATTAATTTGTTATGATCTCCGTCGTCGTTTTTGCTTGGGTACCCCAAGAGAATGAAACTTTTTTTATTATCACTGTTTGTGTTATGGTTTTGGTATCCTAGGCAAAAGAAAAACGTTTTATTATCACTATCTTTGTTATTTTTTTGGTATCCTAGGCGAATGAAAAACGTTTTATTATCACTGTCTGCGTTATTGTTTTGGTATCCAAGGCAAATAAAAAAAAGGGGTTTTATTATCATTTTCTACGTCTTTTTTTGTATCCCTGTCTGCTTTTTTGTTTGGGTACTCCACACGAAGGAAAAACAATTCTTTATCCCTCGCTGTGATTTGTTTGGTATGTCGGTGAAATTGTAAGTGTTCACCTGTGTTGCATCATTAATCAGACACCAAATTTAATTGGAAGGATTTAAACTCTACAGTTTTCCCCATTCATTTTTAATTGACAGTTGCCCCATTTCGTTTTTAAATGACAGTTTTCCCCATTCATTTTTTTAATTGACAGTTGCCCCAATTCATTGTTAATTGACAGTTGCCCCATTCTGTTTTTAAATGACAGATTGCCCCATTCATTTTTTTTTAATTGACAATTTCTCCATTCCCATTTTCCCCATATCGTCTTTTACAGTAAGTGCATAACTTGATTAAATGCGCATTATATATTCAGTTGTGTTTATTTAGGTTAAATGGCGAATTGAAATTTTGAATCTAGCGTTTAATGCTCTGAATTGAATTGAATCTTAACCCTTTAGAAACTGGTGAATTTGAATTTTGAATCTGTCGTTTAATGCTCTAAATTGAATTGAATCTTAACTCTTTAGAAACTGGTGTTTTGATGCTCTGATATAGACGTTGAATCTGGAATTTTAATGCTCTAAATTGAATTGAATTTTAATCCCTTAGAAATAGGTGTTTTAATGCCCTGATGTAGTCGTTGAATCTACTAGTTTCAAGTTAAATTCTTGCAGGAAGACAACACAGCTCTAGGTTTTCAAAGAGTCAGAATCGATGCATTAGACTAAGGACGTGATATAGTAAGCGTTTACAAATGGTGGCAAACCATTGTAATAAATTAGATAAGATTTCAATTCTTTAGAAGGTATTTTCTTGGTGGAATTACGAATTGTAGCAAATTCGAAATACCAAATATGGCAGTGAAGATAAGAACTTTAAAGTCAAATTTTAATGTTAAAGTAATTTCAACCATCTTTAGATATCACAATTTTATATTAATACTGGATTCTCTAAAGTCAACTTAGGTGCCAAACGTTAACTAGCTTGGGTATCGGATCGTATAATAAATATTAGATTACGCAAATAATAAAATCTTGAGTATAAGTGTAAAGCACCAAGATTTTTACATACCTAATTTGTGTAATTTAGTTATGTCCATATTTTAGCATGTTCTCCTTAAGGGATCTAACAATATAAATGGATCTCATAGCGATTATTGTAAAAGATTGCATAAGCATGAAATCCTATCGATTGGGTTACCGGTTAAAGCTTGGTTGACTCCCAATGGAGATGCACTTATGATTTCCAAGAAAGAAAGTTTAACTTTGTGGATGGATAGTTTAGGAATGTTATATTTGCCAAGTTTCTACACACGTCGATTAGGTCTTGGAATATTCCTCTGGTGATTCGACCATGCATTAAATATCATAGCGCGTTGGTTTTCTTGAGTCATTGGTCTAGTTAGGATTATGTTGCTTGAGGGTGATCATTGCGCCTATCCCTTGGTGATGGTATGACTCCCAATGAGGGGATCATCATGTGCACTATCGGATAGAGGTAAATCATAACATGGTCAAAGTCTTGTTATTCCGTATGTGGGCAGGTGTTCATTGTAATCGATGTTGTCCTTTAGCTTGTAGGCATCGCATTGCTTGGGTTGAGCGGGTAGTCATTCCTATCTGTCTTGATTATTTCATGTTCGTCTAGTCGCCTGATGTGTTAGCGTTTGACTTGTTGTTGTTGTTAACTATTCTGTGTGTGTTGTGTTCACCCTCTAGCTGCAGTGATTAACAGTTTTCGTTGTTACCTTCCTGCCTTAAAAAAAAAAAAAATTGCACTTTCTGCTTCACTTGTAGTCGTAATGTTGGGCTTGTTACATAATTGGAAGTTATAAACCTCAAAGAAAAAGAATGAAAAGACAAAAACAATTGTTTGAACATCACATCCATCCTTTATAAGATCTGGACTAGTCAAAGACCAACCGATGACAAAACTGGCCTTAGGTACAATAAGAAAGAATAAGGTGGAAAGTGGAACACCATTCAGAAACATGAGAAAGGATTATCCTCCTCAAAAGGAGAAAGTGCAATCACAAACCAAATAAAACCATGAAATTTGTAAAGGAGGAAGCTATAGAATTAAAAAACAAGAAACATATCAAAAGACAAAATTCTCATGTCACAACAGTCTCGAGTATGTGAACACCTTCAATGGTTATTTCTTTTCTTGCAAACACTTTGGTCACAAAGCATTGGAATGCAAGAGTCTTGAAAATAAAAATTCACAAATATCCAATAACTTAATGAGATGTTGGATATGCAATTATGTTGGGAACACAACAAACATTTTTCATACCATGAGATGCTACAACTATGATAAGTTTGGGAACAAAGACCAAGACTACAGGAAATCATGAATACAACCCATGAAAAATAATCCTTACAAGTCACGAATGGAATCTAATGAACTTTGGAAGAAAATAAGAGACGATAAATCTCAAAGAACAAATGTAGAAAATAAAATTTCATCAAACATAGTGCCTTGTGGAAAGATATGGAGAATAAATCTGAATCAAAAAGAAATAAAGTTGATGAAGATATTGCACCTAAAAATGAATAAATTGATAACAATAAACTGATGGATGAAACTCCTAATAAGGAATGTGAAATTCAGATCTTTGCATATGAGGAGGAACATGCTCAAGGAAGAAGAATTTCTAAACAAGAAGATGAACATAATTATGGTGCACAAAACAATGGTGACGATGTTGGAATCTCAAAAGAAATCAATCGTAGAATAGTGTGATGAATAAAACAAACAATATCTAAAGAAGAAAGAGACAAAAGGATTTCAAACTATATAAAGACACGGTATGAAAAGAGCAAAGTTGTTAATGATATGAAAGAATAGTAAAGATCTTTTGGAATCAAAGAATTAAATAATATCAAGAATAATAAGATATAGATCAATAAGATTAGTAAGTTTCACACCCTTGTCTGTTATCACAAAGGAGAGGTAAGTAACACCCTATTTCAACACAAAAATCCCAAGAGATTGAGATAACAACTGACACATTCAAAGGGGGAGAAAAATAGTAAAAGTTTTATTCCCTTTGTCATTGATGTCAAAATAGGGGAGATAAATAATAAAAACAATGTAGAAAAGAAATGAAACAAAGAGAGGGGGTGCATCACGTTAGGGGGAGAAACACCTCAAGGGGAGAATCATATCATGGGAAGAAGAAAAATATTCTCTTTGGAATTGTTGTTAAAGGGGAAGAGATAAAGAGAAAAATAAAGTCATCTCAAAGGACTGCAAATACATAATACATTTTACAAGGGAAGTAAGATTTTTTTACTAAGGTTTCCATCAATAACAAAGGGGGAGATTGTTGGAAATTTGGTTGTCATTGATGTCAACTTTGATCAATAGGTGAAGTATCATTGATTGATTTGTTTGAGAAGAATTGTCAATATTGGACATATTGTTATGAAGGTGAATTGAATGTCCATAATTCTCAATATTGGACATAATGTTATGACGATTGGACATAATACTATGAAGGTGACTTGATTGTGAAGCATTGTCAATATTAGACATAATGTTGTAAAGGTTACTTAAATATCAGTAGAAAGATAATATTGACTAATATATTGTATGAGCTTGATACACTCATCCTATATTGTATAAGGTTGAGATTGTGTCATTAACATCCATGGACAAAATAAGAAATTGTGAAGAAATTGTCGAGATAAAAAGGGTAAATGGATAATCCAATATGGATACATAAAAATCACAAATAAAGAAGTTAATAAGAAATGGTTCATTTAAAGTGATTCATAAAATATCAATTGAATAAGAATCGAGAGATGAGACAAAATGTCAATGGTGGATGTTTGGTGAGGAAGGATTGACACCATCGAGTCACAAGTTGAGTTGATTCAAAGAAAAATAACGTCGATTATCTAGAAGTTGATCGACTAAAAGATGAGTCGAATACAATTCAACTGATTGCAAGCATGCAGATTGAAGAAAGTTGGAGAAGACAAGTCGATCGATTTCAAAACGAGTCGAAGACAACTTGACCAACTGAAGGTTGAAATCCAAGTAAAATTAGGTTGGGAAATACAAGTTGAGACGACCAAAGTCAAATTTATCAAATTTGTTTCTTTGAGGTAGAGTGAGTCCAAGAAAGAATTAACCTAAAGGTCAAAGTGGAAGTAAACTTAAATACAAGTTAGGTCGAGGTGGAAGCAAGATTATTTGACTAGAATTGAAATACTCAAGTCAAAATTTCTCATAGTTGAATGAGGAAGAAAATATGAAAAAGGGTGAGACCAAGTCAAATATTTAGTGACTAATAGCTAAGAGGGAACCGATTTTAATATAGATGTCAAGTAAAATGTTTACAAGTTGAGTTTAAATAATCACCAACAAAGCAGATATGTGGAGGTCGATTTAGACATTCACTAAAACGTAATATGTATTAAAGTTGATGTGGCATCCGATGACTAAAGGAAAATCTCTGCAAATTGTTTTCAAAGAACCTCACTGAACACCTCAAATAGATTCTAGGGAAATTTCCCTCGCGTCAGATAACTGGGCATGTTTTGCAAAAACCAATGTAGTAGAATTTTAAAATTCGTTTTCATCACTCCATAATTTTCATATTGAAATCATGTCTAAATTGGTGTACGAAAATCAATTAATAAAAGGTAGCACTTGTGTTATTTAAATGAAGGGGTACAATGTTTCATTCTAAAAGGACACATTGTTTCAAAGTGGCACCATTTCAAGGACTATATAAATAAATGAAAATCAAGAGAAGAAAGTGTCACGGTGAATATATATATATATATATATATATATATATATATATATATATATATAATGGATTCAATGAAAGTTTAATCTAGTTGAATGTTTACAAGTTGAGTCTTGTCATGAGGATTGGATTCCTCTCATCCCAGTTTGATATGATATCAACAAGTTGTTTCTTGTTATGAGGATTGGATTCCTCATTTCCCACTTGGATCTCATAACTACAAGATGGATTCAGTTGAATTTGAATATATTAAATTATAATTTTGTTTGTGTTCATTCAAGTTAAATATACAAAGAATGATATTTTATATACTTCATATAGTTTTTGTTATACGTGTTTATGAATAATTAATTGAAGTACATATATCTTATTCAGTTAATTTAGTTAATCTATGAAAGTGTGAAAAGTAGTCAAAAGTTTCATATACTGATCCACCCCCTCATAGTGTTTTGTTTCAACAAATATAAGCTCCTAACATGTCCTCAAGATGTGGCTAACTTTAGACTTTGATTAGAATTTCATAACATTCTAATTTTAGTATTACCTTGGGAAACATCTTTATTCTTATAAGTGTGTCATTTTTAAGATGACTCATACTACTAGGTGTTTAGATTAACATCAGAACAATCTCCATGTACATAAAAAAATTGCATTCCCTCATGTATGATCTCTCAATGGTTAAAAGGAAAGATCAGAATTAAAGTCCTAAATCAAATAAAACCACACAGGAAAAAATGTGAAGAACAAAATAAATTCAAAGAAAAAATAAAACTTGAGCAATGACCCTCATTCAAAAGTCAATACCCTTATTTTCTAGTGTGAAGAAAGATAAATAATAGGGACTTGTTCAATAAAGTGGACATCTAAAAAAGTATAAAGGGGTAATAAATAAATAAAAATAGGTTCTCTCAGGTAACTAGATGAAAATATCCCTCTATAAGACTACTATAAAAAAACATAGATAAAATAAAGATAAAGGTATAAAAAAAAAAAAAAAATGATATTCGTGGGTAAAGTACTTGGAGAGTTATCTCATGGATTATCCCCTTCCCCTTTCACTATTAATTTCATTAATTGTCTATAGTCCAATTGAAAACTTAGAAAATATCGGTTTTCCTTAAGATTGGACTCATTTAAAATTATTAATAATATTCCCTTATGTAATATTTAGGCAAATGTCAAAATTAATTTAAATTATTAAGCTTACTAGGAAATTGTTACTTGGAATTACATATTAATAATTTTCTAGGGGGTTAAACCCATCATCTTGGACACATGGAGTGCCCTCTCCTCTTTTTAAGCACATATACATGATCATAACATAGAGAGGGATACAATATTCCTTGACACATGGATTATTTTTTTGAGAAAGGTGCACGCATGGACACATGGACTACTTGACCATTTCTTACAACTTCTAAAGGGGCACACCTCTTGGAAATTTATTTTATTATGTTCTGACCTTTTCTAAAGATGAAAATCCATATTTTATTGTAAAAACACATTTTATATATTATTTTTTTTGTTATGGTATGGTTTGACCCTTTCTAAAGAGGAAAATTCATATTTTATTGTAAAATCACATACAACCTAAGTGGGCCTAATGGTTAAGAACGTGTGTTTCCTCTTAAGAGGTCAAAATTTGACCCTTTCTAAAGAGGAAAATTCATATTTTATTGTAAAAGCACATACAACCTCAGTGGGAATAATGGTTAAGAACATGTGTTTCCTCTTAAGAGGTCACAAGCTCAAATCTAGAGGGGCATAGTGTATGTAGTGTATGTAGACATCGGTGGGTGGAGGGTTCCCTTGTCCCACAATCAAGGGAGTCTCATACACCTGTTTGGTGTCTGGCTTGGTAGTGACGTTAAAAATGGTTGAACTTATCCATGGTTTTTGTAAATAGTTTGAATCCTTCTCTTTATCTATAAAAGAGGAGACACTCTCATTTGTGAATGGATTCAAGAATAAGGGAAGAATTTTTTATTAAGACCTCTAGTTTTGATGGAGAGTGGCTTGGATGATTTCTACTGAAGAAGAAAGTGGCCCACACCTGAGATTATGCTAGAAAGGTAAAAAATCACTCTAACTCTTTACTTGTGTTTCTCACTTCTATGGTATATAAAATAAGTTTACTTTATTATATATGAATTATTTCTGAAAACTAGGCAAGATTAAAACACCAACGCAATTTAAAATCAATACCCCATATACGATTTGACCCAATGGCTCAGTTAGGGTTTCACCTTAATTTTTTCAATCTAAACCAAATAAATCATAAAACCATAGGATCCATTAACTAGCTAATTTACTCACAACAATTTTGTGGCCATTGAAAGTTTGGATTGAAGAAATCATTCGTTGTCTCCTCATCCAAACCATAGCAACATTTGTTGTTAATTGCAATCTTGTGGTCCATGTGTTAGACTTGTAGTCAATTAGATCTGCATATATTATTAAAACGAAGGGGTTCAGAGTTTTCAAGTGATATGTAGGTTTGTTGCATATTTTCTCTTTTCTATGGATTTTACTTTTCCTTGGTTCCCTCTCATTTATTAGCCATTATGGATCCATCATTATTTCCATCTCCAAAAGAATTCTAACTGGTCTGAAACTTGACTATCAAGTTCATATCCTCTGTGAACCCTAAAAATGAAATATCTATATGTGACCTGGACTTTAAAGTGACAACCTTAAATTGACTACTTGAGTTTCGGCCTTTGTTACCTTTGTCTAGACTTTGTTACTTTTGTCTAGTGTGTTTCAACCTACTACTATTATGACTGGTGGCTAAATGTGAAATGGTAAATTTAGAGGTCTTACTTAGAAAATTTACATAGGTGATTGTTGGGGAAAATATTGTGGTATTTGGGGGTAGACAGATAGTCAACCTCTTCTTGTGATAATACTTGCATCTAGAGATTACCATAATACCTTTTCCCATCAAGATTTGGGGACTTGAACTCATAGTTTGATTTTTGGAAGGCAACTCAAATTAACTAGTTTTTGTGTGTACTCTTTGCTTCCAAACTAATTATCACTAATAGAACTAGATATTATTAACTTCAAGCCCAAAGGGAGGAATGACTTAGTTAAGTGATAGTTAATAACTCACTTAATAATTTCTTAAGACTATCTCTAGCACTAAAGGTTCAAATTTTATAGTAGAGAGTGTATTAGAGATAATAACTTCCATTTGGATTTCCACTTTAAAATCTCTATTTCAATTGTGAGTGATATTGTTTTGTGTTTTCTTTGGATCATGTGTTCACTGATATTGTTGTGTGTTTTATTTGGATCATGTATTTACTTATAAGGTATATCTTCCAATTTGTGAGTGATATTGTTGTGTGTTTGCTTTGGATCATGTGTTTATTGATATTGTTGTTTGTTTTCTTTGGATCATGTATTTAATTATAGGGTATATCTTCAAATTGAAGCTTCCAAATGTAGGTCAAGTGAATGCTGGGTGGTATTTATCACCTAATAAATTGTTGGGAATGTTATTCTTGGTTAAATGCCCATAATCAATCTCACCCTTTAAATGAATCATTAGAATCGTGAATGATATCCACAAAACTAACAAAAAGAAAAATTTAATAGCCAACTATACAACAATATGCCTATATAACAATCTGTCTTTTTTTCATCCAAAGAGATAAAATTTACATTATGTAAAATACATGTTTCCATATGATTGATTTCACTCATAATTGTACAATACCGAGGGGTACTCAAAACCACCAAAAACTCTGTAGATCATCAAAAAATAGAGATAAGCATTCATCCAAACAACTAGACTGTAAAGAAACAACACATAATAAAAATATCCCTTTAAATATCCACTCAAAATTTTGATCATTAGGAATTCATCAACATGGTAAACATAGATTTTTAAGAAAATCCAATTAATTCTAAGATCTTAGAAGATGAAGGTCTTCATTGAAAGTTATGTGATACAATGCATAGTGGTATCTCTTCTTGACTTATGAAATGAGACATTTCTCATAAGCCATCTATAAGATAGCTTTAGATAGTGAGTCTACATCCTTGTTCCAATACATATGAACTTCTTCAAGAATACAAAATAGTTTAATGTTGTGACATTCCTAAGATTTTCTTTCCTAGTTAATAGCCAACATGGAATCTCAAAATATTTGAAAGGAAGTCACTCCCTTTTCTTTAGAAAACAAAAGAAGAATTTTGAAAGGCATGATTTCAACATAGTTATTTGTACCATTCCTAAGGCCCATTGTAAGTTTGAAGAAGTGGGATTAAAGGAAAAGAGGGCCCCTCCTCCACAATATTGGATGGAATTTTGTGATGCCCCATCGAAGAAATCCTAAGGGATTGAATGGTCAATATTTTCCATGGGAGGACCCCTCATAGGTCCCCCTTCTTTTTCTTTTGGATAATGGAAAAGAATATTGAGTCTTTGCACTGCAATAATATCTCGGTTGAGGTTCTTATCTTGAATATGGTTGAATTCCTAGCTATCCAAACCCCCCAAGCTCTTATAAGAAGAATATATTTTACTCTCCCTTTTTATCTATCCAAAGACCAATCCTACCAAGCCTATTCTATAGACGGGCCAACCCACTATAAGTTAATGATGGTTCATGCCAAATCTAAAGGAAAAAAGAAAAAAAAAGGAAAAGATGTTGGGTTGCCTCTTTGCTTGCTCTAGATAATAACACCAACCATCCCCTTCCAAGTGTTGTTTTTCATCCTGTCCAAGGTTGATACTTTATTCATGATTATACACGAGAAGAAAATTCTTTCTTTATGTGGAAACTGAATCTTCCACATTATTTTCCACTATAACAACCATCGAGGATGTTAAACAATTAACCTTTCATTAAATACATACACAATAACAACTTTGTTTTAACATAATTTCATTGATTTTCATTTACACAATTCTTCTACATTTGCTCAATGATAAATTTAGATAACATGATGAAATTAGTAATATGTTAACTCTGTGATTTAGAAATTAAAACAAAAGTATATACAAAATATCAATAACCAAATACCACTAAAAAATACCTCCTCCTTAGTTTTTTGAAGCTCATGAGTTCTAATGTAGTCATGGGTGCTTCCAAGCATTCTTTTCCCGCTTGCCCACAATGAAATAATTGAATCCTCCCAGCCAAATATGATCCTAGCCTGCTTCCTAGCTACAAGAAACCTTTCGATTTCTTGGCCCTCTGTGCCCATGACTCTAAGAATAACAAAGCACAAATGATCAAAGAAAACCATCATAATAAATATATCTTCCAAAGGTTTCACAACCTCTCATCATGCTCAAACCTCCCAATCCACCCCTTCCTCACCACTTCTCCTCCCTATTTATCAAGTTTCCTTATGCCCTTCCCCAAGTCTCATCAACCACCCTCATTATTATCCATCAACCTCCCTTATCTAGAATTTTGGGAAAAAGATTAAAATAAAACTAAAATATAAATGACTTGCATTAAACAACAATAAATAAAATGAAAAGTCTTTCTTAGCATGCTAGCTAATAAATGTAATTTGACAATTTTACCAAAAGGTACATAACACCCCACCATGATGATTTAATTCATCATACCCACCATCTATCAAAGTCAATAAGGTATTTAATGCTCCTAGATATTTTGTATGCAATATAGTTTACATATTCAATAAACATTCAATTAAATAGTTAATAATTTACTTTAATAATTAATACATTAATTAATTGTACTAGTGTACATAGGTAGGGTATGTGTGTGTAGCTAGTGGACACATAGCTCATGAATTTACTAATAAATAAACAATCATTGCCTCTAGTGCATAGTTCCTATATGATCACCAAAACATGTAGGACAATAGTTCAAGCAATGCATCATTTAATACTCTTAACGAACAAAATTACACCAATTCATGAATAACTCATTATCACACTTAAAATATCAATAGGAAATCAAAGAGGATTTTAAACATGGTAGGAACCAAGTGAGTAAACAATAGTGGCATCTCTAATCCCCAATCAATATTCTCAACTAACATCGAAGCATCCTTCCTTCCTAACCTACTTCCATCTTCCATCCTATGCTTTCCTCTATTGGACTAAGCTGGAGTGTCAACTATATTGACCTAACTCAACATAGAAATCATAAGTGAAAGTGTCATACATCTCAACCAAGATTCCCCAACAGGCGACTAGCAGTCACCATCACACATCTTGGGGAGAGTGACTTCACACAACCCTCCCACGACTCTAGGTTTCAGAGGATAAATGGTGGGAAATATCTCCACCCCTCCATATAGAACTAGGGTCAACACAACTAGCAGTCACCATCACACGTCTAGGGGAGCGTGACTTCACACAACCCTCCCACGACTCTAGGTTTTAGAGAATAAACTGTGGGAAATACTTCCACCCCTCCTTATATTACTAGGGTCAACAACCTACATCAAGCCCTATTGTGCAACTACTGTTCTTAGAGTCACGTCATCAAACAACCACTCTCGGCAAGATGAGTGTCCTATCAAAACCACACTCGCCACAAATCATAGCAATATTTTGAATCATAAATTAAATAATAAGTACAACATATAGCATATACTATCTTTTTTATATCTATGATATCAAAGTCATTTGGCTATCGCATAGCTCATTAACCTCCAAGTTAATTAACCAATAACTCATATCTATGCATCTAGATAATAATTTCATATAAGGATCCATATCTGTATTGACGTTCAATTTAAGAAATGCATGTTTATATTTATCATGCCTAACATATGTTATGCATTCACATCATAACTTGAACTAGTATCCACGTACCTAAATTCCACATTTTAACTTGCATGTTTAAACAAACCAAAGAGCTATCATCATCATGAATATACAACAATGAAAGTAATATCATGCAACCCATAATTAGGTCAAGATGTGCATATCTCAAATATCTATCCCAATATAACTTAGCCCAAACCAATGTTAAGGATTGAATTACTAAGATGAGTAAACAATCAATGTTCTAACACCCTAAAGGCAAAGATATGGGGCATTACATACACCCACCCTTCAAGAAACTTCCTCCCAAAGTTACGGTCAAAATGATAGGTAATCATAATGCATGGTGTTTACATATCCCTAGGGTTAACTCTTGAAGAATTTTTACTTGGTTATTACTTTAATTGGAATATCATAAAGTCATCACTATGCTACCACTATGCTAGCAATAAGGGGAAGACCTATCTCATTCTTGGTAAGATTCACTATTTTACTACCCAAGTCTTGTATGATATTTACTATAGTTCTAAGTTAATGATAAAATTTTCATTAACTATCATATACTATAAAAGCCAAATTTTATAAAGAAATATAAAATTAAGAGTTTTGTGTTCTTTTCTTTATATTAAAAGATTAAGTTAAACATCTCAATAATTATTTAGTTTATCTAAAATGTTATCAATATTCAACCAAATTATAATATAATAAGTTGTTATTATTTTCTTATACCATGTTTAGGGTTATGATCATTCCGAAATAAGAAGAAAAAAAATCTCATGGCACAACTACTAAGTGTCTTCTGTGATAGCGAATCTTGTGTCATAATATTCCTGATCTTGTGTTATACTAGTCTCATTTGACCTTCACTTGATTAAAACATGTTGAGTCTTTTAATATATTGACTGAGACTATCCCTATTTAGAAGACACCTCACTATGTCTTGATTGTATACTATTGCCACTTATAAATTAATTAACACAAAGACACACTTATCTTTTATATTTATTCTCCCTATCTTTCCATATAGGACCCCCCCCTCCCCCATAGTTAAGGTGTAGCCTTCTAGTTGACTAATAGATAGAACCTTATCTCATCATCGATTATCTAGTTAAGTGAATCTTATATTAAGTTCGATATAAATTCCATCAAGTCATACATGCCATCCCACCTATTATATATATATATATATATATATATATATATATATTGACTTTGATTATCATTCTAACTTGACAATACATATGCCATCACTAATGAGATTGACACATTTTATTTATTTTCTTTTTGAGAACATTGAACAAGACATTGCTAATTACCTATGATGTTATGTCATCACTTCATGGTTTTTGGTCATTTTCCTCAACCTCACCTTCCTCCTAAGTCATAAAAAAATAGATCTCATCCAAATTAAATGTTGAGTATAGGATTGTCTTCATCATAGTCAAGGCAAACCATTCTTTCTATCCAAAATTCACTATTAAAAACGTACTTATACATAAAGGGAACCATGTTGACACTTGAGTTGGTGAACATTTTGAGATCAAGAATAAATATTCTATGGGTTCATTCAAAAATCTTTAGTCGCTTATCCTTAAAGTCTTCTCTTCTCACCATTGTATTTCGCATGTCACAAAATTATATCCTCTATACCTACAAAATACTTACCAACTCTCGGCTCTAGATCTTTTCTTATCCATCCATAGAACTTTCAAATTCTCCCCTTACTATGAAGAAGTTTAACAATGGGAAGAAAATGTTCGTCATTCCTCAACTAGAATTATTTATTTATTTATTTTCAACATAATTTCTTCCTACGTAAAAAAACAATTCTAGACCGCAAAATGCATTTGAAGGAGTATTCTCCATTTATACAACCCACCCCTCTTACAAGGAACTTGTGCAAAAATAATCCATAACACTCCATTGAAATTTCTACTATGAAATAAATTTAAGGGTAAAAGTGTTGCCCTAATCCCAAGGGATACACCCTTTTCTCAAAGCATTCTTTTATTCTTTTTTTTATTATTATTCAATCAACACTACCTAAGGTATTTATCACTCATCTTACTAATGTTAGTAACACTTTAAAAGATATACATGAACTTGACTACTCTCGTATGATCAAGTAACTTCAACAATTAAACATGAGTTGACTTAACATCATATTGGGCAGTATAAACTTGGAAATATACCCATCACACATTGTGATGTAAATAAACATATTGTCTCCATATTTCATTTATCATTCTAAATGAAAGTTCTAGGTTCACGAAATAGGCCCACTTACAGTATGACATATCACCACACTAACCTAGATAATTGATTAAAGTCAATCCATAACTGCTATTATGGTAGACTTGGCACTACACTCTCTCAAGGGTCAAGACTTTCCCACTCACACTTAGTATAGAATCAACTCAAGTGCATAATCTATTCCCCTAAGCTAGAAAATTTTTTAATGGCACACCATATGAAATTCTGCATTTATTAAGTAATATTTTACTAGCCAATGATAAATTTATACATGACCTTCTCTCTATGGAGAGTAAGTATCACGAGAAAATCCATAGATGTTCTCATACACACATCATATAAGACACAATAATTAAGAGCATATCACATCATTAGTTGTTTCTCATAATCATACATATTATGGTGACTTAAAAATTCATTGATTTCATCATGAGACCATGAATGTCTTTCTCGTAACAATGATATGTCCTTCACTCTTAGCATTGCTAAGGTTAGATTCTCCATTATGATCAATACACACCATTCTAAAGGATTTCTACTTACTTACAAAGTGGGGAAAGACCCCTAAATCATACATCACACAATGTTTCTCACGTCAACAAATTATTTTCTAGGTTACAGGATTTGTTTGAATAAGATCACCCTTAACCTTAAAAGATACCAAGCTGGACTTTAATTATAATGTGCACTTTGAGTTCTCTATTGCACACTCTATGAATTACATTCCATACTCTAGCTTCAAAGAGTTACAAGATGCTATACTTAGAGGTTGTCTTGCTCACAATGTCATGTACTTTCACAATGCTTTGAATGCATTAAAATTCCTCATAAAATCCACTCTTAAAGTGACTTGGGTTGAATACCATTTTATTATTATTAGTATTATTATTGATATTTTCACTAATATTTATTTATTTATTTGCTTTAATCAAAACAATACTTTAATTCATTAAACTCTCTCTCTTTTTTTTATTTTTATTCTTTAATATATTTTACCTATATTATTCTCCAGTTTTTCTTTTATAACTCTCATTGTTTAACATTTTTTTTTTAAATTATATACATTAATTTCCTATTATTATCCACTTTCTCCTTGTATAACTCTTATTGTATTTACGCTCTTATTTCCTCATAGGAATTTCTTAGTTGGTAAGTGGCTTATTTCCTCATAGGAATTTTCTTAGTTGGTAAGTGGCTTATTATCTTAGGAAAATAATTCCACCTTCACTTAAAATCTTGGCATATGGAACATATATTTTCCATGTTTTTGGATCGCGTGATTTAATTACTGAAATTATTGCTATAGATTGTTGCACTCCTTTATTGCAAAAATTATAGCTCTACCTATGACACTCCTTGCTTGCTAAGCGATATACCAAAAAGAGAGAACAAAGAACAAAATATGTCACCGACATTAAATCTATAACATGGATCCAGGTCGGTTATCAGGTCGGTTATCAGAGGTGCGGTGGGTTGATTATGTAGAAAAAACAGGTGTAGGAATAACTATTCCTCAATCGATCAAAGTTAATGGAAGGTACGTAGACGCTACCAGAAGATGTATACAGTCATGAAGGGTTAGCGTGCACATTAAGTAATCCACATTCCAATGTGCAGAAGGAGTATGCGTATTGAATTTGAAGATTTTATGAAGCATTTAATGGGAATTTCTTCTCTAGTAGAGGCCAGTCTTATCATTCAAACTAACAATATCCAATGGCGTGAGTCATAAGTGTGTCCATACTTCTTGCTAGTCCACCTACAAGGTGGTTTTCGGTGGGTTTCTATAACATTAACTCTCACAATTAGGTACACTATCTATCAATAATTTGACTGCAATTAAGACTCACTAATAAATGATTTTGTTTAAATGTGGTTCACAAACCAACTGCATTTTAAACTCATGAATAACTTCTGTGGTCCAGACACCCACTACATTTAACACTTATTTGTTTTACTATAAGACTAAGGATGTCACTGTGGGTGTTAATGCCACACTGCTGGTTTTTAATAATGAGATTGGATTTCTTAAACAGATTGGAAAGCCAAATCGAGGACAATAACCTTAATATATTTAATTCAAGACTTGTTTTGGCCTCTCCAAAAACTTCTACAGATGCCAACTACGCTGCTATCTTGGGTGTTATTGGTCATGATTATTTCCACAAATGGACTTGTAATATGGTAACATGTCGTGATTGGTTTCAATTATGTTTAAAGGAAGGAATTATAGTTTTCACAGATCCAAAATTCTCATCCGACATGGGCATTCATGCTATTAAGGTAATTGCAGATGTGGTGAAGCTTCGTAATTACCAATTTTCCCAGGACGTTGGTCCCATGGCTCACTATGTGCGTCCACATTCGTATATTTCCCTTTACCCTTCCCCAATTCAATTTATGAATAGTTGATATTTATGCAATCACAAGATTGAGCCACATTAAACACCCCACTTATTTCAAGAAATTTTCGTTGGATTATGCAGCGGTTACATGGGGCCATAGTATGCAATGTGAGGGAAACTATTTGTAAAGTTGATGTCTATAGTTTTGGAGTGCTAGTCCTTGATATTGTGAGTGGAAGGAAAAATAGTGATATAAATTTTCCCCATAAAATGCAAAGCCTATTAGAATGCTTGAGACTTCAATTCACTCATGCTTTTGTTTTTTGTATGAGCAATAGTGGTCGCAGATAATGGAGATGTTAAGTGAATATGCATTTGCCTTGGATGTGATGCAGGCATGGAGATTATACAAGTGAGGGAGTCTTCCAAATACGATAGATTCAACATTGGAAAAAACATGCAGAAAAGAGAAAGCATTAAGATGCATTCACGTTTCCCTTCTATGCACGCAAAGTGATGCAGGCCTCTGTCCAATTATGTCTAATGTTATATTGATGATCTACAGTGATTCTCTGACATTAGAAAATCCAACAAAGCCCACATTTGTGAAAGGTAGTGAGAGCAGTTACGGAGGATCCACAGTCGGCAGTGGGACTCAACAGTCAGGGTCATCTACGGCCGTATGATCTGTGTCATCTACGTCTACACAGAGTCATTTAGTTCCTTCCATAAATGATTTCACCATTAGTGAATTGGATGGTACGTAGGCAGGAAATCTTCACGGTTCATTGTAAATAAAGTGGGTTTCAAAAGATAACAGTCGATGTGCAAGTGGTACTTCCACATCCATTGTTTGTGCACATATTTCCATTACTAAAATGAAAGTCATAGTAGGTCGACTTTCAAGAGTTTCCCTGAGGCATTCATTTATTATAGAGAATGGATGCAATATACTGTGTGCTGGATGAATGAAATAATTGGAAGGTAAATGGACACGATGCAATCGTAAAAACATAAAAAAACATAGACACCAGTTCTATATAAAGTGACCAATAATTAGAGATGGTGATCTGTCATGAATCTAATTGAATATTGTAATACTGAAGTACTTGTTAATTATTTTGTGTGCTATTGGATCCTTCACTCATTACGAGAGGCTTTGTGAGGCCTCTCTAGGCTGGGTGCCATTAGGCTCAATACTTCATTCTTTCAGACTATCTTGGTTGTTGGAGGCATCAAGTGCGAGGGTGATCCCACTAACTTGCCGGGTGGTTGTAGGTCAGTGTGAATCATGATAACGAAGTTACTCTTGCATGGCTAGCAGACACATCATCTCTACAAGACCTTAAAGTCAGACGTATTTTCTATGGAGTACGATCACTTGGGTTAAGCTAAGCAGCCATACTTTTATCATGAGTTCCTTTCCCTTGGCCTCAGATGTTTCTTTTCTCTTGGTAGCTTCTCGCAGGATTACACATCCCAATTTCAGGTCCCCTCGTCCCCAAGCACTCATCTTGAACTATGAAAAGTTAAAAAGTGGTTTCTCACTAAGACCGAATGTAAAAAAGCAATTGGTCATCTCGATAAAGATTGTGAGATAAAGGTTCCGAACTGTAAAGTTGTAAACATGGTATCATGAAACCAGTCAAGTTATCTGAGGCCCATAACTTTCTATCCCAAATAAGGCATAAACATTATGGAGGACTTGAGATTGTGAAATCCGGAGAAAGTGTTGCTTAAAGCCCTAGTCAGAGATAAATCATAAGACATCCAAAATTGTATAACTTTTCAGTGAGAAGAGGAGATAGGTGGCCATAAAACGAATGAGCAAAAATAAATTTCAGAGTACATTCACACGATGTGCTGTATAATTTTGATTCTAAAAACAACGAGCTAAATTCTGAATAATCAGTAGTACACGAGCACCTCGTTTAGTACAATCAAAAGCCATTCGTTGGTATAACTCAGCTAAATTTTGAATAATCAGTAGTACAAGAGGTTTAGTACAATCAAAAGCCATTCGTTGGTATAACTTGAGTGATGACACAAAAGGATATATGTGCTAGAGAGATGTATGCAATGAAGCCAGCCACTGCATATGGTATATGTATCAGTCTCACAATGTGTTAGTCAACAAAAGTAAATGAGTATACATTCCTTCAACAAGGTAAAATGGTCGTTTCAAGTGGGGAAAAATCATGGGAATGCGGGTTTCTACTGAAATAGTTCTAAATGTGCGAATAGAACTCTAGTACACAGTATTGACATAAAAAAAATCATCATATTTTGAGTATGATTCAATGTTACTAAGAATATTACGAGAGATTCTATTTTGCATTATTTTATATAGATAACAATGGTCATCCCAAGGAAGTAGAAGGCAACCAAGAGTATCTTGGCTTGATTAAGATTTTTTATATTTTTTTTGTCTTTCTCTTAATCTATGAACATAATTGCTACATGGTACTAAATGTTGAAATTTTATTTGGTTAATTGCAGGGACTGAATGCTAAATATTTCAAAACTAAATCTAGCTATCTATTTAGAGTACTCCATAAAAGATGATTCTATCTAGAGTAGTCCATAAAATATGATGGCCCCTTTGGTCCTAGTGTTTGAGCCTATGCTTTGATACCATATGTAACACCCATGCAGGATGTTAAACAATTAACCTTTCATTAAATACATACACAATAACAACTTTGTTTTAACATAATTTCATTGATTTTCATTTACACAATTCTTTTACATTTTCTCAATGATAAATCTAGATAACATGATGAAATAAGTAATATGTTAACTCTATAATTTAGAAATTAAAACACAAGTTTATACAAAATATCAATAACCAAACACCACCGAAAAATACCACCTCCTTAGCTTGTCAAAGATCATCGGTTGTAATGTAGTCATGGCAGCTTCCAAGCATTATTTTCCCTCTTGCCTAGAGTGAAACAACAAAATCCTCCCAGCCAACTAGGAGCCTAGCTAGCTTCCTATCTTGAAGAAACCTTTCGATTTCTTGGCCCTCTGTGCCCGTGAATCCAAGAATAGCAAAGCACAAATGCTCAAAGAAAACCATCATAAGAAATATATCTTCCAAAGATTTCACAACCTCTCATCATGCACAAACATCTTAATCCTACCCTTCCTCACCACTTCTCCAACCTATTTCTCAAGTTTCCATACGCCCTTCCCCAAGTCTCCTCAACCACCCTCATTATTATCCATCAACCTACCTTATCTAGATTTTTTGGAAAAATATTAAAATAAAACTAAAATATAAATGACTTGCATTAAACAACAATAAATAAAATGAAAAGTCTTTCTTCTCATGCTAGCTAATAAATGTAATTTGACAATTTTACCAAAAGGTACATAACACCCCACCATGCTCATTTAATTCATCATACCCACCATCTATCAAATTCAATAAGGTATTTAATGCTTCTAGATATTTTGTATGCAATATAATTTACATATTCAATAAACATTCAATCAAATAGTTAATAATTTACTTTAATAATTAATACATTAATTAATTGTACTAGTGTACATAGGTACGGTATGTGTGCGTAGCTAACAGACACATATCTCATATATGCACTAATGATAAACAATCATTGCCTCTAGTGCATAGTTCCTATATGATCACCAATACATGTAGAATAACAGATCAAGTAATGCATCATTTAATAATATTGACGAACAAAATTACACCAATTCATGAATAAATCATTATCACACTTAAAATATCAATAGGAAATCAAAAAGGGTTTTAAACATGGTAGGAACCATGTGAGTAAACAATAGTGGCATCTCTAATCCCCAATCAGTATTCTCAACTAACATTGAAGCATCCTTCCTTTCTAACCTACATCCATCTTCGATCCTATCCTTTCCTTTGTTGGACTAAGATGGAGCGTCAACTATATTGACCTAACTCCACATAGAACTCGTAGGTAGAAGTTTCATACATCTCGACCAAGATTCCCCAACAGGAAACTAACAGTTTCCATCACACGTATAGGGGAGAGTGACTTCACACAACCCTCCCACGACNAAAGGTGGGAAATAACTCCAACCCTCCTTATAGAACTAGGTTCAACACAACTAGCAGTAACCATCACACGTCTAGGGGAGTGTATGGTAAAAACCCTACATCAAGACCTATTGCGCAGCTATTGTTCTTAGAGTCACATCATCAAACAACCAGTCTAGGCAAACTATGTGGCCTATCAAAACCACACTCACCACAAATCATAGCAATATTTGGAATCATAAATTAAATAATAAGAACAACATATAGCATATACTATCTTCTTGATATCTATGATATCCAAGTCACCTCAACACTACAATCATTTGGCTATCACATAGCTCATTAACCTCCAAGTTAATTCACCAATAACTCATACCTATGCATATACATAAGAATTTCATATACGGATACATTCAATTTAAGAAATGCATGTTTATTTTTATCATGCCTAACATATGTTATGCATTCACATCATAACTTGAACTAGTATCCACGTACCTAAAGTCCACATTTTAACTTGCATGTTTAAACAAACCAAAGAGCTATCATCATCATGAATATACAACAATGAAAGTAATACCATGCAACCCATAATTAGGTCAAGATGTTCATATCTCAAATATCTATCCCAATATAACTGAGCCCAAACCAATGTTAAGGATTGAATTATTGAGATGAGTAAACAATCAATGTTCTAACACCCTAAAGGCCAAGATATGGGGCGTTACATCCACCACCATAGGGGTTAGGAAAATGTATCCCAATTTTGTAGAATAAAACCCAAAAGGAGATGACTATTAGATAAATTCATCTTCACAATCCACTATTACAATATGTGCTTCTTTAAGGGCTTGCACATAATTTATCCATTGGAACACAAGGTCCGCATTCCAGTCCAACCACATCTAGCCAAGCCTGGCCACTTGATTGAGGTGAAAAAAAACTTGATTCTGAAGGGCCTGGACCAAATCTGACAATAATCTGTGGTGGCCCTCGCTGCTTGGCCTTGGATACACTCGTAATCGAACCTTGGTTCCATTGAACTAAATTTTGCTACAAGGGACTTTGAAAATAAGAAATATTCTTCATGCCCATCTTACCCATGGCTGCACACATTTATCCTGTATACATGCTCACATAAATTTAAAACACACAACAATCTTTGTCTTTTATAAATGTTATTAAAATTTTCATTTACAATGCTAGCTCCAATTGTTGGGATAAGTCTTCTTTAATTTTTATTACTGTTCCAAAGTAGTATGGAACAAAATGCATGTGACAACTTTTCTTTGGAAGTCGAAGAACATTGTCAATTGCTAAAACCTAATCTCAGTTTGCATACTTTAGTGATTGAATGGATTCCTCAATCCAATTGGCCACTCACTAGATGGTTGGTTATTTAATTGACCATTACTAATTCATATTTATTGCCTCACTATGTTGTAGATATATCTAATCACATTCATATTTATTGTCTCACTATGTTGTAGATATGTCTAATAAAGCCAAAATAGTGTATTAAAAGGTATGTTATATCATAATCTCCGATAGACCAGATTTAGATAAATTTATCTTGGGGTTTTGGGAAACTTTACAACCAAATTGACTTAGGTTAATTAATAATATCCTATCAACTTGACTGTTTAACATTTGAATAGTAGCTACAACATCTTTTGTTACTTTATTTTACCTATTAAACACTTAGAATATTTGCTCTAGATATTACCCCCTAAGACTATGTCTATTTTGTTAGAATATGATGAATGTGCTCGTTTAACCATAGACAATATCACTATTGTCACCCAACCATAGTCCAAAGCGACCCCCGAGCACCTGAACCCTGACAGAGAATCATTCCGAAAAAAAAATCTAGGCTATATAGCCACATGAGAGGTGTTGCATCCATCTCTAAGAATAGCACACCAAACAAGAGTTGATCAGAGAGTCCAAACCATAACCAAGAGAGAGTACAGGCCAAAACAAAAATCTTCTAGATGCAACAACTGTAATGGTATCTCTCCTCCAAACTTGCACAAAAACTTGCCAAAGTGCGCACAAGTGTTGCTTCTGCATTTCTTAGAATTCCTGCGAAAATGAAGACTCGCCTCCTGTATTTATACTAAAAAAAGCAAACTTCCTAGGCCAACTTCTCATTTTGGGTGCCTATTTACTTAGTATATAATATTTCCTTTAGTCGACTTCTTCTCTTGGAGGCTAATAACCTAATACAAGTTATCCTCTTGAGTCAACTTGTCTTCTAGGGTTATTAGCCAACTAATTAGGGTTTCTTCTTGCTTCCTAAAATATTCTATTCTCGTCAGGTTTACACATGGAGGTAAATACCTCGATACCATAATATCAACACTCCCTCCTATATAGGGAGGTATTTGAAGGTAATGGCCTTGAGCACAAACCTACCATTTACCCGGTAGCATAACCATAGTTGTATAGACTATCTCATGGCTAGATCATGAGCACCATCATCATTATCAATGTCATCAACTACATCATCTTTTGAAACCATACTCCATATGAGTAAGACATGATGCTGGATAGGTCACTCACACCACAAAGTGACACAAGAGCCATTCTTCTAATCTGGACATATGTCCTAGAAGAATAAATGTGCTGAACCATTTTCCATCTAGGAAATCTCTGTCCTTTGATCATCCATCTAGGTGATAATCATTTCCAACACTACTGATAGTCTTCAAGGCGATCAGAACAATTTCATTCAATAGAACAAAACTGTGTTTATCCATAGTAGTACACAACTACAATCTAATGGTACACTACCACACCAAGTAGCACACACATATAGAACACATCCACCATAGTAGTATAGATCTAGTGTCTGTAGAAATACAGTCTCCATAAGAATAATCTCATCAACATGCACAAAAAACATTATTATGATATAAAATGAATCATCTCTGCCATTCTTCCACTCACATATGTGAGATCTCGAAGAGCATCTGCACTCAGAAGGTAAAACATCAATGATGAGCTATATGGACTATTCTTCTTAACCAAGGAAGAATAACTGTCTTGATTTCTGAGCCTGGACCATTCACCTATTTGGGCCATTCCTCTGGCACTAAACAAAGTGCAACCTCGAGGGAATGAGTCTTCCCTAGGGAATACATGTCCGCGATTGATGAACTTGGACCATTGACCTATCTGGGCCATTCCTCCGCTATTAAACAAAGTGAAACCTGGAGAGAATGAATCTTCCCTAGGGAATGAGTGTCCGAACAATTTCCTAAGGAAATGAATGTCCTGCACCAACCTCCAAAATGGACCATTCTTCGAAACTACTCACAACTGTGAGCTTCGAAAGAATGATTGTCCAACGAGGTGGACTAGTCTTCTTGACCACTAATGAGAGTGATCGTCAAGAAGAGAGACTCTCATGTACCATTCCCTATGTTAACCACAAGGGGAATCACTGTCTGTGGTACATCAACAATCCATCGAACCATTTTCATTACAAAAATGACCATTCGATCTCGACCATTTTCATGCCTGTCTATTAGAAATTTTAAACCAATTTCCAAACTAGAAAGGAACTTCTCATCTTGATCTAAAATGTACTTTGGTATTTCGAGAACACTGGTTTTAGATATCATTTTCAGGTTTAACTGCGTAGTGTAAGTCATTAATCTATGACCCATATCCATGAGTATTTGTCGCAACTCACCAATAATTCTCATGATTTGAATAGTCCACTTATCACTCATTGCATCATGTGATGTTCACAGGGGTGAAGAAATGGGATTGAAACCACCGAAATTAATCACATAGCATCAATCATCACTTTTGGGGCTTGTACCCGGTAACCAACACTTCTGAGGTAGTCACCCATCCCAAGACGCCTCTGGCTCAAATGCACTTAACTGTGGATTTTTCTCGAAAATCAAGCCCACTTAGTTTGCTGCCCCATTTTCAAAACCTTAGCAAGTATTGTGCCTTATGAGATATCCAGTTAGAGCTCCCTTCACTCTTATTATTTAAGCATAGAGGGGATTTCGCAGTGCAACACTCATTTTCTATGAAGGCTTCTTATAGCTCTGATCAATATAGTATATCATTATTGGATTCATCCTTTTGTTTTCTTCTAGCTCATAACATCGTGGCAAGGGTCAAACTAGAACATATCCAAGTGGTACTTCTTCTTCCATCATGAGAGTTTGTCATGGATTAGCAATCCATCATCTTAAGCTTTTGAATAACCATTCTGATACAATATCGTTGTTATAGAAAATTTTTCACCATGCTTCTATTGTGCATTGGAGGTCCTTTACCAAGTTTTCTTCTTTTATCTTCATACAAGGGTCTCTTTCTGATATACCTTAAATCCTTGAGGTTGCTCTTCATACTCTCTTTGTTGAATTATTCTGGAGAATAGTATTTGCATTTATCTGATGTAAAATCCAACCCATGGATATTGTAGATGATATAATGGCTCATGTAGAGGTATGTCTGGTTTACTGGAACAAACAATCATCATAGTCTTCTCCCTCCATCTCAGAGAACATCTAGTTCTCGATCTCACAATTCTTACATTCATAAGTCTTCCATACATTGTTATTCATCAAAACTTTCAGTTCCTCAGCTTCATTTCTTTCATATCAGGCTCGTAGTCTTGCAATTATTGATACAATGACTAGTTATTCCGACTTTTCCTTCTTTCATGGATCTTCATGTTCTTCCTCATGTTTCTCTTTATCTCTTGGGTCCATGGAGTTTTCTATAGATTCAATGCCCTGAAGATTACACTTATTTCTTTCATCATAAGATCATGGATGTGGATGGACAACCAAAGATACTTTGAGGCTTCTTTTTCTGAAGAAGAAGTCACATTGAACACATGCTTCTTTTCATGGTTGCTACCATGGATAGATACTTCATCATCTTCAATGGATCATATAATTTAGGATTAGCTACCTACCAATCCTTGCTTCATGCTCTTCTTTTGTAAATATATAATCGGCTCCCTCCATCTAGGTGAGTGCACACCTCCGTCTACATCCTTATTTCCTTCTGCAAAGTGTCACAAATCTTTTTCCAATTTCCTCTTCATTGCTGACTTATTTCTGTCTTTACTTCTTCAAGGTTTCTTCAAGATTGATTCTTATTTTGGCTTATCTTGCAGTTGTTACTTATGTAATATCTTCCACATGAATTGTTACTAGGGGTTGTTAATGTACTTCAACCTTTCATGTGTATTGCTCGACTTGTAGTCATTGTGATAGAAAGTCTGTATTTTGTTGATCTTCCATAGGTGTAGTTTCTCTTTGAACATATTATATTCTAAGGAATAGATATGCAAGATATGTACAAAAACTATGTAAACATGGTATGTACAAGAAATATGAAGAATATTGTTACCTTTCCTTAGAAGAAGAAGTTTGTTATGTCCTGCTTTCCTTTCTTTGAGGGCTCCCTTTCTTCGGCAACTGATGCTTCATGTGTTTCCCTCCATTTCTTTAATAAAGGAAAAATGATTCTTGCAGTGACCATACTTTCGAAAATTGAAGCATTGTATTCTTGACATATCTTTCTATTGATTTGGTTTCTTCGTGGAGTCAAAATTCCTTTTATTCTTGAAATACTTGAACTTTGTTGTGAAGGATTGATCATCATACTTATTTTGGGTTTTTTCTTTTTCACTGATCCTTGCTTCTTCTCATGCATAGCAAGTCCAAAGTTCTTCAAATGTAGGATACTCCTTCCTTGTGTTCATGCTTGCAACAAATGCATCCCATGTCTTGGGAAGACCATTGAGTACTATATTTACCAGTTCCTTCTATGGAATGATCTCTGCAATAGCTTGTAGTTTATCTCTTAACTAAGAGATTCTTACAGAGTATGATGTTATGATGTCATCATTATTCATCTTCATGTCACAGAGCTCATTCTTCAGACTCATTACTTGTCCAATGTTTATGACTGAGAAGAGGTTTGTTAGGGCATCATACATCTTCTTAGATGAATCAAGATGGGAGATGTAGGATATCAGGTGGTATTTTATAGAATCCACTATGATACTCATGTAATTGATGTCATTTTCTTTGAACTTCTCTATAACTGCAACATTCTGGAGTTCCTTCTCTTTTCCTTCTTCAAATTCTTGTTCCACAATCTTTTCTTCCACGATATCCAACACTTTATTCTTGGAAAGGATGAGATCAATCTTTGTCTTCCATGCTCTGAATTTATAAGCCCCATCTAAGTTATTTTCTAACTTCATAGAGTAAGTGATGGCTTCTTTGACTTTGGTGAACCCTAGATTTGACCAAAAAATCAAACTTGGTGTATTAGCTTGCTGAGAGTACCACGAGATGCATTGGGCTAGGGTGCACTAGTATATCTAGAAATTAGGTCAATCATTTCACTTAAGGTGCCTTAATGAGAGGATTAGGGTTTCTACAACTTCACCTCCTAGTAACCCTAGCAACAGTTCTTCAACGAGCTTAGTATCCTTATGGATATGCTCCCTTCGAGTGGTTAGACTGAATGAAGGAGGTGTGGGCCCATAACCTGTTAGAATATGATGAATGTGCTCATTTACCCATAGAAAATATCACTATTGTCACCCAACCATAGGCCGAAGCCACCTGGAGCACCTTAACCTTGACAGAGAATCATTCTGAAAGAAAACCCTAGGATAGATAGCCACACAAGAGGTGGCACATCTCTCTCTAAGGATAGTGCACCAAACAAGAGGAGATTCCAAACCATAAACAAGAGAGAGCCCAAGACAAAACTAAAATCTGCTAGTTCTAATAGCTGCATCGACAAATCTCCTCCAAACTTGCGCACAAACTAGCCAACTGCAGTGTGAACAAGTGTTTCTTGAATGCCTGTGAGAATGAATGCTTGCCTCCTGTATTTATACTAAAACTGACAAACTCCCTGGGCAAACTTCTCATTCTGGGTGCCTATTTACTTAGTATATAATATTTCCTTTAGTCGACTTCTTCTCTTGGAGGCTAGTAACCTAATACAAGTTATCCTCTTGAGCCGACTTGTCTTCTAGGGTTATAAGCCAACTAATTAGGGTTTCTTCTCACTTCATGGAATATTTTGTTCCCATCAAGTTTATAGGTGGACATAAATACCTCCCACAACTACCATACTATCAACATATTTCATGTACATTCATATCTCCCACAAAGGATATATGTATATCCTGTGTGTGACATCCCCCAAAAAATAAAGAAAATAAAAATATTTTTTGAATTTAAATTGTTGGAAATTTATTTCCGTTCTTAGCAAATTCAAAATTGGAAAATTTTTTCCATTTATGGTAATTCCGAATTTTGGATTTTATAATTGTAATAAATGATTTTGACTGTTGGGCAGAGATATGATTTGTCCCAACTAGATATTGGACTATGACACTTGTATGAAAAACATAATATTTTATGTTGATTGCAAGAGACAAAGGGGACAACCATGCTAAATTTTAGCTCACCATGACTCCATGAGAGGGGAACCTATTGGAACTACATCTAGGCTGATTTTTACAAGTGGCAAATCAGGGAATTGGCCACTCGCAACCCCTGAAAGTCAGGGATTTAGAAAGCTACAAAAATTCCCAAAGGAGGGAAAAGACATAGGCAAATGGATAAATAAGCATATGTGAGTAGGCATGATGCTTCCAAGTACGATGGAGAGGAAAACTATTGATTTCTTTTCCTTGTTGTTATGGACACTTTATGAGTGTAAGGCAAGGAGGAACTACTGGTTCAAGGGATATTGTGGAAGAGGGGTGACCAAGTTTTCCCTCATGAACTCATGGTGAGGCTAGGCGGTGAACTGTGCAAGTGATCTTGGCTGTTCGGTTCTATGGTTGGAAGGAACGTGGTTGTTCCCTTTGTTTTTCTGCAAGTTTAGTTCAGATATGCTACTCTAAACCCTACCTGTTCAAATGTGTTTATATCTATGGTACTAAACATGTTAAATCTGTAGTGAAGTAGTTCCTAGTTGTCTGTTTTAAATAATCATATAATTGATGTTTGTTATTTATGTACCAAATTTCAATGTATCTGTCTCTATGGAGTGTTTTTGTTATGGATATGATGAAATCCTTCAAGTTAGCATGCATCCAAAAACATATACAAAGGTTCTTCGATGACTACAGTCTATAGCTACCTTCCTAATTTTAAATCTGTTGGACAAAAGAAATTTATTTGCCTATTTAGTGTAATTGGTAGTCGAGCATACCATTTCCCTATGGCGAAATTATTTTTCTGTAGATAAATAGTATACAGTTAACCTTCACTAATAAGTATACAAGTTCAAACTATAGGCAAAAATATCCTACAATACTGAGATTATATTCAACATACTTGTGGACCTGTATAGGTATAATATGAATAGAGACATATTATATGATGGATAATATTTATAAACAATACATTAACACTGAGGCAAAACCAACTATAAACAGAGTTGTTTAATATACTTATATGTGTGTGTGAACATACTCGTAGGAAAATAATCCAGCAAATCCATAGACCCCAATACCGAAGCGTTGAAACATAGATACTAGGGTATGGTTAGTAGTATCAACGCCAGATCAAACTGACTTAATTCTGGTGTGGGATCCACCAAATGCTAGATTAATGACTGGAATAGGAGAAAAAATAAACTATAAATTACATAGCGCATATACGGTGCAATGTGTAATCCACGACAAGTTAGGGTTATGATATGTACGAGTCACGAGTGGGGAAAGTGATGCTCAGGCTCATTTCCTACCTTTGCCATGTCATTTGTATAACAGAAATAAGTACCCAAAATTCAACAAAACTCAGAGGAGTTTTTAATACAAGCACACAGTACCAGTGGCAGAAAACCTCCCTTAACCACAATATTTTTGTGCTAGCTGTAGGTGCATGAATATACAAGGTTAAATCATTTTGAGACGACTATGTAATTAATTCTGGGAAATTTCAGAAATGAAATTCAACATTAATTCTATGAAATTAACTAGAACAGATCAAGAAATGAAATTCAAAATTAATTCTGTGAAATTAACTAGAACAATAAAGAATGAAATTTAACATTAATTCAGGGAAATTAGCTAGAACAAATCAAGAAAATGAATTTAAACTCTGTTTGACCAAACTGAACTATTGCAAAAATTTAGAAGAGAATGTTAAACACTGAAACAACAGTTCTGTATCATGTTGCTACCATAATATCCACAACAATTAAAAATCCAATACATTGCTCTTAATCATTTAAAGAAAATGGCGTTATGGATACCACGAATCCAATCAAGCGTAAGATTGGCACACTTTCATTGAACCAGTCTTTAATACAAAATTCGGGTGTACCCTTAAGAAAAATAACACAAAACTGAAAACTAAAGATATTCACAATATTAAGATCGAGTCGTAGCCTCGATCAACGGTGCCAGTAATAAATTAGACAGAGGGTTCTTCGTTAGTTGGAACACGAGTATCTCTTGGAAGAGTGAAGAGGGCGTTCCCCTTCCATGGCGTGAGAACACTCTGCATGAAACAAGGTGAAACATTAAGAAAGTGAATCCAATAAACAATAACACAACATTTAAAGGAACAGAACGAAAAAGAAAAAAAAAACTTAACTGTAGTAACCGCTTCTTTAACCTTCACCATTTGTGCTCAACCCCTGTGCTCCTAGACCGAGGAGGGAAGAGGAGCTCATACCTCCCTGATGGGTACCCTCACACAGCAAAGGGGCCCATCATTAGTGACAAATACCAGCTTTTAACCCAAAGAAAATCATGTATAGGGATAACATGTGTATAATGAGCATAAAGCATTGGTAAACATAAATCCATTGTAACAATTTAATTATAAACAGAAAAGATTAAACCGCCTCTGGACTATAGGACAACCCCTATTATCAGCATACCAATACTAGTGAATGTAATGTTTAAACACGGGACCTTTGTTTAGTTCCACACTATACCGAGAGGTCTTTTACACATAGGAAAGCCAGATACATACACTGTCAACTAGGTATTAACTGATGATAGAAAACACACCTAATACAGAATTTTCAGTTAAGAAAAAAATAAATAGAATATCTCGGATGCGCAGACATCGAGATAAGACCTTCCACAGAGAAAGATGACTCAGCTCGACAGGAAAGCCCGTACGGGGAGAGGATTAACTACGAGAAACCCTAAACCCCACTGGAGCACCTCGTTTCCATTTTGCTATTTCTTTTAACAGTGATATAAAACAAGAAAATGCTCTGCTTGTATACTCGAGTTACCGAAAATTACTTGTTGAGACAAAACAAAAACAAAAAAGTAATCCGAATGCAAATGATAGCCAATTCGACTTACCGGCTTACAGGGTGGCTTGTCGAGGAGTCTACTGCCAAGAACTCTCCCACTTAGAGCAAGTTCCAATTTCACAGAGGCATAACCACGTTGCCAAGACAAAAAACTAAAACAGAGTTTAATCGGGAGCTTTCCTTCCCATTCACCAAGCCAAGACCAGAATGAAGTGAGAGCTATGGGATAGCCTTTGCATGGAGTAATGGAGGATGAGTGGGATCGTACTTGGCCATGTGAAAAATGGTAAGTGTCGACATTTCATTGGGCATGCTGGTCGAACACTGTAACGATTTGACTTAACTCAGAGCACCATAAATGTTGCAGACAGGTCTTTAAGATGAGAGGGTTCCAACCGGTTGTATTGCTCAGAGAATTTATAGAAAGGAACCCAAATGGCCTACGTAGGGTTCAATCTTTTATCACTCGGTTAGACCACTTATACATTAAATCCCAACTACCTTTACGTTAACCATATCCTACATGAGGTTTAGCCACTCGCTCTTTTGCCTTGAATAGTGTAGTGTTCATCCTTTTCCTCATAGGGTTTTGTTTTAAAAGTATTGTCGAATGGTGATAAATTTTTCACTTAGTTCTTGTAATAACATGTATACAACGTCGTTATCATATGACCTCACACCTTTGACCTTTGCCTTTAGGGATTAGTTGGTTCTAGGTAGTTATACCCTTAATATAAAGTGGGTTTTGGAAATGAAACGGTGGGTATTACCACGGTGTAAATAAAAACAAGGTATCCCTAGCTATGTACCGATGATCGATTTTTTTTATCTCAGTACTCAAATAGCAAGAGATGACATTAGGATAAAAATCGGTTAAAGTCGTAAAGGAAAGGGACTGTTGGACATCATGGTTGATGATGGACTGAATTTTAAAGACACAGTATCAACTCAAAGTACCCAATAAAAGGAGTAATTAAATAAAAGAAAAAATAAATTATGTAATTTTTGAGGTTCATTACATATGGTATCAGAGAAAAAAGGTGACAACATTGGACCTAAACAAGGCCACAATAACTATTTAGTATAACTATTTTTCGATTTATGTAAAACTAACAAAAATACGATGCTTACAAACAGAAAGCTATTTTTGTTTTGTTAATTATGGAAGCTCAGGATGATGCAGAGATCGGGATGGGAGAAAACCTGCAGCACGGACCCCCTAGAGATCCACGAAAAAACAATGAAGGAAGTTCACCCACAGAAGTGTTAGAAACAATGAGGAACCTTATTGTTGAATTACGGATTTTCAAAGCCGACAATGAAAAATTGAAAAAGACACAACAAGAACAACAAGAGATAAATGAAGTCCTACTACGTAGTATAGTGACCAAGAAAAGCCCAAAAGACGATAACCATGAGGAAGAAGTCAGAAAAAGGGATTCCAAGAACTCTGGGGCGGAAACAAAAAAAGGAGATAGTTCGTCAGAAGGAACACCTTTAGCTGAAGGAAAAACTAAATTTGACAGAAAAAGAAAACAAGTAGACCACCTTGAAGGAGAATTTTTAAAAAAATAGACCAACTACCTTTGATGGAGAATCCAAGACAGGAGAGGAAGCTGAAGCATGGTTGTTGGACATAAAAAAATACTTCCATATCTACAACTCTTCCAGCAACATGAAGGTCAAAATGGCCATCTACAATCTGAAAGGGAAGGCCAGCATTTGGTGGCAGGACCTGAAATTGGCCAAGAGCCTAAAGGAAAAATAGTTTGAATGGTCTGACTTTAAGAAGTATTTCAAGAAACAATACCTTTCGGAAAGTTACTATGAAAGAAAGACAAAATAATTATACGAGTTACGACTTGGACAGATGACAATTGAGTACCTTATAAATAAATTTTTAGAACTGTTAATGTTCGTGCCATACATCTGAGAGGATAAAGTAAAAATTCAGCATTTTCTAAGCTGCCTACCACAGTCCTACAAGGAAAAAATTGAATTTGACAACCCCAAAACCTTGAGCGAAGTATTCAGAAAAGCTTGAATGTGCTATGATCGGTTAAACAATGGGTAGAGTTTCCAAAAGCATGGAAGGATAAGAAACAAGAGCGGGGTAAAGAAGAAGGGGTACTAGCCAACTCCTCATCGGAATACAGCAAAAAGTTTTTCAAGAAAGGACATTCACTCAAACCATTCGAACACGCAAGGCAGTGGTAAACCAGTAAAATTGGGAATGAAGAAGTTTGGAGACAACCCCTGCAATCCATTAAAGTGTTGGGAATGTAGAGAGCCTCATCTAAGGAGGAACTGTCTATGTTTGAGTTCAACAAATAAGAACTGTTGTTCATAATCTGCAAGAAGCCTCAACGGTGGGAGATGTGGGTAGGATCCTACATCGGATAAATGCAGCCATAGATGGTTGACAAGCTGACCACCAGTCCTCAGTGGTAGAAATTGAAGGTAAAATCAATGACACTCGAATTTATGTTTTAATTGACCTTGGAGCTACATTAAGTTATATTACACCTAGTGTGGCTGAGTCAATCAAACTTAAGAAACTAAAGCACGTGAAATCATGGCTTATACAATTAGCGACTGGTACTAAAAGAAAGGTAGCTAAGTTTGTTTTGAATTTTGAGTTTATCATAGATGAACAAAGTATAAATACTAATCTGAACATCCTACCACTACGATCTTATGATATGATTATTGGGATGGACTAGTTGGAATGACACAAAGCAATATTAAATTGCTATACAAAGATGCTTAGCTATAAGGATGGTTTCAACACTACCAAGACAGCCCAAGGTATATTGAAACTGGTATCATTCAGACAAATTTCAGCGATGCAACTAAAGAAATGTATGAGAAAGGGATGTCAAGTGTACGCCATCCAAGTAATGAATCTAGCAGTAAAGGGGGATAAGCCAAAGTTGGAAGACTTTGTTGTCCTACGTGATTTCAGAGACATGTTTGTGGAAGAGATACCAGAATTACCCCCTAGAAGGGAAATAGACTTCTCCATAGACATGTTACCCGGTTCCACTCCTATCTCAAAAGCGCCTTACCGGATGAGTCTACTAGAACTGACAGAATTAAAAATACAATTATAGGAGCTGTTGGACAAAGAGTATATCAGACCGAGTGTCTCACCTTGGGGAGAAACCGTCCTCTTTGTGAAAAAGAAGGACGGTACTCTAAGATTATGTACCGATCATAGACAACTAAACGAAATGTCTATCAAGAATAAATACCCCTTACCAAGGATAAATGATCTATTCGATCAAGTGGTGGGGGTGAAGATCTGTTCAAAATTAGATTTACGCTCTAGTTATCATCAAGTTTGAATAAAAGACGAGGACATAAACAAAACAACATTTCGGACAAGATATGGACATTACGAGTTTGTATTCATACATTTTTGACTCACTAACGCCCCAGCCATGTTTATGTGCCTAATGAATAGTATTTTCAGTGAGTACTTGGACAAGTTCGTGGTAGTATTCATTGACGATATCCTAGTCTATTCAAAGACGGAGGAAGAACATGAGGAACACTTAAGAACCATGTTGCAAACATTAAGGGGGCACAAACTGTACACCAATTTCGACAAGTGTGACTTCTATCAGAAAAAAATACAATATCTCGGACATGTAATTTCAACAGAGGGCATTGTTGTAGACCCTGAAAAGACGAAAGCCATTATGGAATGGTCGGTACCTAAAGATGTAGAAGATATACGGTCGTTCATGGGAATCACTATATATTACCATCGGTTTATAAAAGGGTTTTCCAAGATAGCCTACCCTATCACATCATTACAAAAGAAAGGAACCAGGTTTAACTGGTCAGAGAAGTGTCAAGACAACTTCAACAAACTTAAGGAATTATTGACAAGGACACCCATATTGAAAGTAGCAGACCCAGATAAAGACTTCACCATATGCGTTGATGCAAGTAAAGAAGGACTAGGTGGTGTCCTAACGCAAGAAGGACACGTTATTTGTTATGAGTCTCGAAAATTAAAAAAACACGAGCGTAATTATGCCACTCATGACTTAGAGTTGGCAGCAATAATACACGCTCTAAAGATGTGGCGACACTACATAATGTGTAGAAGATTCCTATTATTAACGGACAATAGCAGGGTGAAATATTTGTTTAACTAGCATTATCTTAACGCAAGGCAAGCAAGGTGGTTAGCTTTCTTAATCAAATTCAACTTCGAGGTCAGACATATCAAGGGTAAGGAAAACAAGGTAGCAGACACTTTCAGTAGAAGAATCCATGGGTTATTTGAGATGAATACTAGAAGGGCATAAAGTGATCTAGAAGAAAGAATAAAGGCGACAGGTATTGATGACGAAAACTATACTAAAATAATGGTAAAATGATCAAACAACACTATGAACTCAGATAACCCAGATCTAAATATCGACGAGAAGGGACTGCTACGATTTAAAAATAGACATTACGTACCAGATTCAGTAGGGTTAAAATTAACAATCTTGGACGAATTACATAAGAAACTATATTTTGGCCACCCAGGTTACCAGAAAACGATAACAACACTTAGAAATCTATTTTATTGGCCTAGTATGAAGTGCGAAACAACAGAATATTTGACAAGGTGCCAAGATTTTCAACAGGTTAAGGCTAAACACCAGCATCCAACCGAGCTATTACAGCCATTACAAGTACCAGAGTGGAAATGGGAAACTATATCACTCGACTTTATAACAGGTTTTCCTAAAACTCAGAAACATAATGACTCTATCATGGTTGTAATCGATAAACTCAGTAAGTCTGCACACTTTATTCCTGTAAAGTCTACTTTCAAAGCTATAAACATTATTGAAATATTCATGAAAGAAATCTTTAGACCACATGGTATTCCTAAAATGGTGATTTCAGATAGAGACATAAAAATTCACATCCGCCTTTTGGAAGGAATTGTTTGCAGGGCTCAATACCAACTTGAATTTCAGTAGAAGTTATCATCCACAAACGGATGGATAGGCCAAAAGGACAAACCATATTGTGGAGGATATGATCTGCATGTATGTGAGAGAAAAACCAAACAAGTGGGAAGACTATCTACACTTGGTAGAATTTGCATATAACAATGGGTACCAAACTTCGGCTAAGTTAAGCCCTTTCGAAATATTGTACAACAGAAAATGTACAATGCCAATCAGCTGGGTTAACCCGACTTACAGACCCATGGTCGGACCCGAAATGCTCCATGAAATGGAAAACATGGTTAGAAAGGTACAACATAACTTGAAGGAATCACAGGACAAACATAAGAGTTACGCAGACTAGAAAATACAACACTTGGAATTTCAAGCAGGAGACCATGTTTATTTGAAATTCAAAGCCCAAAAAAGCTCATTGAAATTAGGGAACTGTGCCAAATTGGCACCCAGGTTTTGTGGGCCCTTCGAGACACTAGCTCAAATTGTACCCGTAGAATACCAACTTGCACTTCCAGCTAATATAAGAATTCATAATGTATTTCATGTTTCATTGCTAAAAAAGTATATTCATGACCCTACTCATATGATTGATTGGAACTTGGTGCAGGTGGAACCTGAAGGCGACTCCCAGGTGGAACCCTTGCGCATTCTAGACTGGAGAGAAATAACACTTCAGAACAGAGCCGTCGCTCAAGTAACGGTGCAATGGAAGCACTTTAGCCCTGAGCTGGCCACTTGGGAGTTGGAAGAAGATTTGTAGAAATCTCATCCAATCATGTTCCACGAAAGGAACGAACATTGATGAAAGTGTTTTATTTAAGGGGGAAAGGATGTGACATCCCCCCAAAAATAAAGAAAATAAAAATATTTTTTGAATTTAAATTGTTGGAAATTTATTTCCGTTTTTAGTAAATTCGAAATTGGAATTTTTTTTCCATTTAGGGCAATTCGGAATTTCGGATTTTATAATTGTAATAAATGATTTTGACTATTGGGCAGAGATCTGATTTGTCCCAAAAAGATATTGGACTATGACACTTGTCTGAAAAACATAATATTTTATATTGATTATAGCAGACAAAGGGGACAACCATGCTAAATTTTAGCTGGCCATGACTCCATGAGAGGGGAAGCTATTGGAACTACCTCTACGTTGATTTTTACAAGTGGCAAATTAGGGAATTGGCCACTAGCAGCCCCTAAAAATCAAGGATTTAGAAAGTTGCGAAAATTCCCAAAGGAGGAAAAAGACCTAGGCAAATGGATAAATAAGCATATGTGAGGAGGCATGATGCCGCCAAGTATACTCGAGAGGAAAATTCTTGATTTTTTTTCCTTGTTGTTATGAACATTGAATGAGTGTAAGGCAAGGAGGAACTACTTGTTCAAGGGATATTGAGGAAGAGGGGTGTCCAAGTTTGCCCTCATGGACTCATGGTCAGGCTAGGGGGTGAATCGTGCAAGTGATCTTGGTTGCTCGGTTCTATGGTTGGGAGGAACGTGGCGATTCCCTTTGTTTTTCCGCAAGTTTAGTTCAAATATGCTACTCTAAACCCTACCTGTTCAAATGTGTTTATATCTATGGTACTAAACATGTTAAATCTGTAGTGAAGTAGTTCCTAGTTGTCTATTTTAAATAATCATATAATTGTTGTGTGTTATTTCCGTACCGAATTTCAATGTCTCTGTTGGTGTGGAGTGTTTTTGTTATGGATATGGTGAAATCCTTCAAGTTAGCATGCATCCAAAAATATAGACAAAGGTTGTTTGATGACTACAATCTACAACTACCTTCCTAATTTTAAATCTGTTGGACAAAGAAAATTTATTTGCGTGTTTAGTGTAATTGGTAGTCAAGCGTACCAATTCCCTATGGCAAAATTATTTTTTTGTAGATAAATAGTATACAGTGAACCTTCACTAATAAGTATACAAGTTCAAACTATAGGCAAAAATATCCTGCAATACTGAGATTATATTCGACATACTTGTAGACCTGTATAGGTATAATATGAACAGAGACATATTATATGATGGATAATTTTTATAAACAATACATTAACGTTGAGGCAAAACCAACTATAAACAGAGTCGGGTAATATACTTATATGTGTGTGTGAACATACTCGCAGGAAAATAATCCAACAAATCCACAAACCCCAATACCGAAGGGTTGAAACATAGATACTAGGGTATGGTTAGTAGTATCGACGCTAGATCAATCCGACTTAATTCTGGTGTGGGATCAACCAAATGCTAGATTAATGACTGGAATAGGAGCATAAGTAAAATATAAATTACAGAGAGCATATACAGTGCAATGTGTAATCCATGACAAGTTAGGGTTATGATATGTACGAGTCACGAGTGGGGAAAGCGAGGCTTAGGCTCATTTCCTACCTTTACCATGTCGTTCATATAATAGAACTAAGCACCCAATCTTCAACAAAACTTGAAGGATTTTTGAATACCAACGCACAGTACGAGTGGGAGCAAACCTCCCTTAACCAAAGTATTTTTTTGCTATCTGTAGGTGCATTAATATACAAGGTTAAATCATTTTGAGATGACTGTGTATTTAATTCTCGAAATTTCGGAAATGAAATTCAACATTAATTCTGTGAAATTAACTAGAACAGATCAAGAAATGAAATTCAACATTAATTCTATGAAATTAACTAGAACAATCAAGAATGAAATTCAATATTAATTCGGTGAAATTAGCTAGAACAAATCAAGAAAACAAATTTCAACTCTGTTTGACCAAACCAAACTATCGAAAAAATTTAGAAGAGAATGTTAAACATAGAAATAAGAGTTCCATATCTTGTTGCTACCATAATATCCACAGAAATTAAAAATCCAATACATTGTTCTTAATCATTTAAAGAAAATGGCGTTATGGATACCACAAATCCAATCAAGCACAAGCTTGGCACAGTTTCATTGAACCATTCTTTAATACAAAATTTGGGTGTACCCTTAAAACAACTAACATAGAACTCAAAACAAAAGATCTTCACAATATTAAGATTGAGTTGTAGCCTCGATCAATGGTTCCAGTAATAACTTAGACAGAGGTTTGTTCATTAATTGGAACTTGAGTACCTCTTGGAAGAGTGAAGAGGGCATTCCCCTTCCACGGTGTGAGCACACTGTGCATGAAACAACGTGAAACATTAAGAAAGTGAAGCTGATAAACAATAACATAACCTTTAAAGGAACAGAATGAAAAAGGAAAAAAAAAAACTTAACTGTAATAACGGCTTCTTTGACCTTCGTCATTTGTGCTCAACCCGTGTGCTCCCAGATCAAGGAGGGAAAAGGAGCTTGTGCCTCCTTGATGGGTCAATTTAATTATAAACAAAAAATATTAAACTGCCTCTGGACTATAGGACAACCCCTATTATTGGCATAGTAATACCAGTGAATGTAAGGTTTAAACATAGGAACCTGAATGGCCTACGTAGGGTTCAATCTTTTATCACCTGGTTACACCACTTATACGTTGAATCCCAGCTACCTTTATGTTAACCATATCCTACTCGAGGTTCAGCCACTAGCGCTTTTACCTTGAATACTATAGTGTTCGTCCTTTCCTCAAAGGGTTTTGTTTTAAAAGTATTGCCGAATGGTGATAACTTTTTCGCTTAGTCCTTGTAATAACTTGTATACAAGGTCGTTATCATAAGACCTCACACCTTTGACCTTTGCCTTTAGGGATTAGTTGGTTCTAAGTAGCTATACCCTTAATATCAAGTGTGTTTTGGAAACGAAACGGTGGGTATTACCAGGGTGTAAATAAAAACAAGGTATCTCTAGCTATGTATCGATGATCGCTTTTTTTTTTTTATCTCAGTACCGATATAGGAAGATATGACATTAGGATAAAAATCGGTTAAAGTCGTAAAGGCAAGGGACTATTGGACATCATGGTTGACGACGGACTTAACTTTAAAGACATAGTATCAACTCAAAGTACCCAATAAAAGGAGTAATTAGATAAAAGTTTTTTTTTTTTTTTTAATGTAAATTTTGAGGTTCATTACACTGTGTACATGTTTCATATTATTGGAAATCTAATATGTAAGCAAGGTGAATGCATGATATTCATCTAATATAGAAAAGTTATATTTTCTTGAACATGCATGAATATGTAGTATAGAAAAGTTATCTTTGCTCGAAAGGCATGAATATGTAGAGGAATGTTATAATTAACAATGTGGCTTAATATCATAAACAATATAACCAAGCCCTCAAATCTAGGTGATAGTTTTATCTTATTACTAAATGAGGTTAAGATGGACAATATATTTAATTGAATTTTACTTTATTTAATTATATTTTTATAGATTGTGTGCATTTCCAAAATGAATGAGTTTTAGGCATTTTTTTGACTTAGTATACGTTGTTAGCTTAGGTTTATTAGATACCCTGAACCAATGTGATGGGAAAATATTTGAAGAGGAACACCATGAAAGACATAAAAGATTTGAACAAGTAGAAGTAGATCCAAGAGAAAAGTCCATATTGGAGGTAGAGAATACAAAAGGTAGAAAACAAACTTGTTAAATTTTTTCAAATGATAAGAATGCTTCACCATCATGAGAAAATAATTAGATAAGAGCATGTAGTAATTCTTGTAATTTGGGGGTAAATTTCATTAACTATAATTTCAAAGAAGTGAATATTAATAAAATTGACCACTACAAAAAAAAACAATAAAATCCTTTCACATAACATTAAATCTAACTAACCCCAATAAAAAAATTAAAAAAAATTATAAATACTTATAATTCATATGCTTAAAAGAATTATACAGTTACAAATAATAATAATTGATATGCACTAAAATCCAGATCAAAACAAAAACCTTTTGGACTTTGGCATAGTGGACGGATGTATATTAGAGGTTAATTAATTGCTTTCGAGGGAACATCATTGATTCCACTGATTCCACTTGCAGGTACCTCCCATAATTCTAAAAAGTAGTGTTCCCATTTATCTTTATTATAATTATTACTCTATGGAAGGGACACAATAGATAAAATTTATAATTTTTCAAAGAATATGTTTAACAATTATATATAGATATATATGTCATTTAAAAAAAAAATATTAACTATATATATGTCATTTAAAAAAAATATTAACTATATATATATGTCATTTAAAAAAAAAATATTAACAACAAAAAATAGAAATAATAAATGATTTTGTATAATTAAAAGCATTATCAATGTGAATGATGAACTAATGTGGATGAATTAATTCCATATTAAAGTGGATAATACAATACCCATTAACAATTTGGATGATATCTACTCCAAATTGCATGGAAGTATCAAAATATTTTATGTGATATTAAAGGAAAGAAGAATTGAAATTTTAACATCTAGAAAAGAAGCAAGATGGACATATTGAAAGTGCCACAATAAATGATAAAAACTTTGTAAATCTATCCAACCATCCAGTTCCATTCTCCAACCCAAAAAATATTAAGATTATCTTCTAAATCGTGTGATTGTTCCAAAGAAAATCTAGTAAAGAAGTTAATATGTCTTATCAAAAATGTCATCAAAGATCTGCAATATGTAAAGGACATTGGCACTACTATGGGGAAAGAATGTGTAGTAACCATTTTAAGAACTCAATTAGCAAAGAAAGTTGCAATATGTAAAAGACATTGTTATAACTATTAGACATGAATGTGTACTAACCATTGAAGAGCTCAATTCCTAAACTATTAGGAAAGACTGTGTAGTAACCCTTTTAAGAACTCAATTAGTAAAGTAGATACTGTAGGGTTTGATAGAGTTGATAAGGAACAAAAGATTTTTAAGGTTCTTAAAGTAGAAAAATAATCTTTTTAAGGTTTTAAAAGTATAAAAATAATTTGTTGGACCAATTGTGAGTACAATGGACTCTCGTACATGCATTTTGCAAAAATATATGACAAAGAGGGTCAACTATTTGAAAGTTTGACTATCTTTTCATTGAATTTTCAACTTATAGATGTTGTGGATGTATGTCTTTGAAGACTTACAGTCAAATAGAGTTACAACTCTTTAAGAATTCTCTGTATACATACTTCATTATCAAATACATGTATTTATATACAATATCTCTGTCAAACTCCATCAAGAAGTTTGGAGAACTTAGATATGAACTATCACTAAGTTTCAAGATTTGTTTCAACTAGTTTATCTTAACCTACCTTATTTAATGAGGGGAATTATTAATGTTTCAACACTCCCCTTTAATTAAGACTGCTAAAAATACTAATAGTAACCATCAATGTGTTTATGCACTTGGAAAAAAGATAGCGTGCTTGCTAAGTCTCATGTAGGATTTACAACTTTTGAAATCGACTTCAATTATATTATGCACAAGTGTTTCTACATAGTGGGATGCAATTTTTCCACTGTGTAGGATTTAAAACTTTTGAAATCAACTTCAATTATATCATGCACATGTGTTTCTACATAGTGGGATCCACTTTTGCCACTATGATCATGTTCTTCATTTCTTACAGAGCCAATGTCTTAAACAGTCTTCTTTTGCTTCAACACTATCTTTCAAAAGCTTTTACTTCTTCTATTACAACAAAAACTTGATCAGTAACTCAAATTTTGATGTTGATTGGTGTTCATCCCCCTTTCACTATGTTCTATCTTATAATATTAGATCTGGTTTCTATTTCATCTTGAGAGGAGTGATATCATACAAACCTTGAGAGATGATGTTTCTACATCATTCTTCTTGTTTTATCTGTACAAATTTCAAAGAAAAAGGCACAGCTGCAACACATAAGCAATAGGAGCTACAACTCAAAAACACCAATCTGATGATGGGAGAAGACAAAGTCTAATGGTTACAACCTTATTCATCTTATGGGTATTTTAAGGTTTACCCTAAACCAATTTACCATATCCTTAAGGGTTTTCATCAATGTACCCTTAACCATTACAATACTTAAATGGTCTTTAGATGACGACTAATCTCATGATGAAGAAACTAATTTACAATGCATATACTCATTTGGGATTTCTTCATGCTTTCTTCACTTGTAGCTTCTACTTCTTTATTTTTTTAACTTCATTATTGCTCCATAAAAAAAAAATCACCTTATCATTGGTGTCATAATAAAAAGAAATCCATGTACCCACTTGCATGGGTGTCAACTGTACTCTTAGATTTCTAGGAATCCTTTTCACTTACATGGTTCATCAACACATTAGACTCAACCAATTCACATTTTGATATTACTCCATCTGACATTGACATTCTCCCCTTAATAGAAGATCCAAGGTCTTTGATTCACTATCAAGCTTAGATACCACCCTTCAGCTTCTTTACCTATTCCATAGCTTCATTCAACTTCTTTGATTCACCATCAAACTTAGATACAAGTACACCTACCCCTTAGTAAGTACCTAATGGTCAATTCCACAACTTGATTCCATATCCACTCTTATACATAAGATGAATACATAATACATTATTACATATGCTACTGCACTAATGCACTTAGGCCTCACTCAACAAGGCTTACTAAACACTTGGGGAATACAGCTTGCCTATGGCAAAGATTTACATCTAGGACCACAAATTTTTTAGATGTCCAGAAGTTTCAAGATTTGTTTCAACTAGTTTATCTTCACCAACCTCATTTAATGAGCACTAGAAGGAGTAATTAATGTTTCAACAGTCTTCTATAACTCAATGTTATCTAAGATATATTGGCAAGTTTATGTCTAAGAACAATGTATTTTATATTTTGTTGAAAGTTTATAAACAAATGGGAGTGGCAATGGGATTTCATATAACAGTCTATCTTTACAAATAATGTTTAGAAAAAGAAGAGCTGGACTCATTTACAATAAAATCCAATAAACAGAAAAATATATGGATGACATCAATTGTGTTTGGTCATTATATGAAAGAAAAACAGTATCTGGATTCATTTACAGTAAAATCCAAGGAATAGAAAAAATATATGGATGATATCAATTTTGTTTGGTCATTAATGAAAAGAAGCTTGTATGATTTCTTTGATCACCTTAACAGATAACATAAGAAATAAGATGGCACCCTGACCAGATGTATCTCTTACCTACCGAGAAAGAGGATGGGGCCCTCATACATCAAGTGTTTACAAGAAACCCACACACCCTGATAGATATTTGCATGCCTACTCACATCATTTACTTTTGCAAAACTAGGAGTGATTAACACCTTGATAACTCAGACTTGAAGAACTTCAGACAAAAAAGCGTGGGGAATATGACCCGGATGATTTTTGCATGCCTACTCACATCATCTACCTCACAGTTTTAGGAAGAATGGATATTACGAAACATGGAAAAGGAAAGAAGAGCCAATGATAGTCAAAGGAATGGTACTTAGTTGAAAATCATAAAAAATGATAATCGTTACAAAAATATTAAACTATGAATTTGAAAACCTTTACATGTTTCTCATTGTCTTAATGACATTGTTGATAAGCCATACCTCTAAAATCATACATACTGACAAAGTAGTTATAGTTACCTGTACTAACGCATGCTCCTAGACGGTACATAGCCAAGGCTGTAGCAACCTGAACGTAATATCCATGCAGGATAGCTATACGGCTAGACATGTTTCAGAACCACCATACCACGCTGTCCATGCCAGTTTGGATAATACACAACTCCGTATTCCCATTTTTCTTTCCATTAACGGACTGCTTTTCTGCTTAATGGAAAGAAAAATGGGAATAGGCTATATCTGCTTCTCATTTTGATGACCGATAAAAACATGGTCATGGACTAATCTATATCTACTTCTCATTTTGATGACCGACAAAAGCATGTTTCAATAACTTTTGAGGCCGATTTCCATGCCCGCTTCTGTGCACGAAAACATGTGCACGAACTTCCCATCTTCCCATGCGCGCTTCTGTGCACGAACTAAGCTACATCTACTTCCCATTTTGATGACAGACAAAAACATGTTCTTTCAGTAACTTTTGATGCGGATTTTATTCTATTCATGTTGTTTAGACTGAGTTTTATTGTATATGCTAATATAATAAGGTATTTTTTTTCAACTTTGTACAGTGGCACCTGATTCATAACATTGATCGTGGAAGTAAGGACGGGCTGTAATCTTGGTTATACTGTGGGCTGCTACTTCGATTCAAAATGACTTCTGAACAGCAAACTTCCCGTATAAACACTTGGCTTTTAAAGCAGAAATTAAGCAAAAGATTGGCACAAATGCAGCCAATCGATATTCTGAACTCCTAACTATGTTTTTTTTCAGCACGACGATGGGAAAAGTCGAGTTCGAAAATCATTGTTACTCAACAATTGGCCGTGAGAATATTCGGTTGCATAACCAATTGTTACTCGACAATTGGCCGTGAGAATATTCGGCTGCATAACAATCAGAGAAAACCATAATCCAGTACGCAGCGAATAATACGTTGCTTTTATCACGAAAATGCTTATAGGGTCATTGCAGCTTCCAAATACTTTATAGACGATATGGGGTCTTTCCTAGTAATTGTTTTTAAGTAGCAATATGCATCGACGATATTTGAATTTGTGCTAAAGTGGTCTTCTTCTGGTTCTATGGAAATAAACGAATATTCCATTCTGCTATGTCTAGTTGACGATGTCCTCCTTCCTGGTTAAAGAAACGATTTGTTTGAATATTATAATGAAGTTATTGGATACACTAATTCAATAATTTTTAATGTTTATTGTTGGTTATTAGTTCAATGGTTTATTGTTTTAAAAAATTTTAAGGTTTAATCTGATCACTTTTCATGATTATTATTGCCCATTGAACATACACATATTTTGAGTTTTGTATCTCTACGGTTGGCTTTTGCTATTTCGTTATTACTTGTACATGTATTTGTTCACCTTCAAACTCCTATTCATTAATTACGTGGATATACTTCAATACCTCTCATGTTTTTGTTCAATTTCAAACTCCTCCTCATATTCATTAATTACGTGGATATACTTCAAATACCTCTGGTATTAATGGTATATATTATTGTCCTGTTTGTCCGTTGCTGCCAAACTTATTTCTGCGTCTTATTGTTTAAGAAAACTTCTTAGTTGATAATTTTTTGTTTTTTCATTTATTAGTTATATTAATTGTCCATGTAGTCCATTTCTTAGTTATATTAATTGTCCATGTAGTCCATTTCGAGTGTCAAGGTTCTTTTTAGCTATCATTCAAGTATGTGGAGAGAAATATAATCATCAAATATCTCACAGAGAGCCATTCTTTTCTATCCAAATATGAGAATGCCAAACACGAAAGTCGAATCACAGATGTATTAACATAAAATTTCACCATTCCAAGAGTGAACAACCAATCTTAATACTATAATTCCCTCGCAAATGTAGAAAAATGAAAACAAATATTCCTTTATCAATCAAGTAAACCTATACCTATTCCAAGAAGTTGAAATTTAAATTAATAGAGGAAGAATACAAAGGTCATATTTATTGAGAGAGTCCCGCAGTATTGCAGAAATCCGAAATTCGACCAACATATTTCCAAATCGGTGAGTTGAGGTTCCACAAAACCATCATGTAAATTTATTCAACCAAAGGATCCCCACACAGAAATCCAAAATTTGACCAACATATTTCCAAATGGGTGAGTTGAAGTTCCACAAAACCATCAAGTAAATTTAGTCAACCAAAGGATCCCCAACAATAACTAGGTTGCGAAAACCCAAACAATATGTTTGGAAACAAGAAGAATGACGACAAGAGATATCGTCCAAAAATATGAGGGTTAGTGGACGAATTTAGTGGTCCAAAAAGTAGCAAGGGGATAGCAGGAATGCCCAGTCAAAGGAACACGTGCATGTTCTCAGGTAAGAACAGATGTTTCTAATCCTAAATGTTTGGCAAAGTTCGAATTTCCAACAATATTTCCACACGCAAGTGTTATTAGGACTGCACACACATTCTTAGGAATATGTGCACTATTCCCATTTTTTAAGAACTCTAGGTGTGTTTTTTACTCCTTCATTGAGAAACCAAAAAGGACAAGTAAAGAAGGAGGAAATCACTAGGATCTTGCCACCATGTTCATCATAGGAAAGGTATTTTTGTTTTGCAAAAATAAAAATAAAACTTAGTCATAGGTTATGGATGTAAGTCCCAATGGCATTGAAAATTTATTAGAAAGGCCTAACCCCCTACCCAACATCCTCCTATTGCAGAGAGATTACAATAGCTAGAACGAGTTATTTCATCATTCACCCAAAGCCTAGTGCAACATTGCATCTTTATTGTACTATCTTGGTAGGTCAAAGCTTCAACCCGCATAACAGAGTTTAGTGAGGAAAGGGAACATGGAATTAACACTTGTCCATGTGAACCTCATAGATGCTTGAGATGTAGACACACCTACTATGGGCCTATCGAGGCTAGTGGACAAAATATCTTTGAGCTTAGTATCTTAACCATCACTATGTTCTTGTTCAATTTTCTCTTAAGAAGTTAAGTTTGTTCAATATGATTTAAATTTAAACTATTAAAAAAATTACTTCATGCATAAGTGATCGAGGAGGCTCCCAAGGTCCAAAAAATGCTCAAAATGAAAGTTCACAAAATTGAATGAAACTAATTCCATTTTACTTTTTCAAATGGGCTCCATATATGAGAGTTATCGCACTGTGATCAGATTCTCAAACAACTAAAATGTCATTCTCAAACAACTAAAAAGTCAAAGGTTAAATTGGCAAAAAGTCAATGGTGAACACTAATCTACTTCATTGTGTTGAGGTGGCAAAGACAGGTGGCAACATGTGGTAGCACAATAATGGGATGACTGGACAGATGACAGAACAAATCATAAGTGGACAAGTGGCACATTCTCGACAACTTGTTTGGTGCCACATGGCACTCGATCGTTTGGTGGTTGATAATATTTTTGGAGCTCATGGGATTCGATCCCATGACCTATGGGTATAGAAATTCCTTGGGAAAGGACCAATGACCAATGTGCCTAGGGAAGGACTTGTTATAACAAGTATGCTTTATATTAATTAAAGTTCATTGTATTAAGGTATGGCACAAAGGGGGGATGGGGCCAAGCCCCAGCCCGTGGTTTCTTGTCAATGGAATATAACTAGGTGGCATGGAACGTTAGTCTAACCGCCCAACCAACAAACCAGCTCGTGGATTGGGTGCTCCTCCGATGACCAAATTGTTAGGCGGGGCCACATTTCAAATCAAAGGGTCGAGGTTTGCCCCCCCCCCCATTGCACATGACTCGGACATACAACCACCAACACGCACATTTAGCACCACCCTCCACCATATAACTCAGAGCCATAGCCAAAGGGTTAGGCGTAATAGGAGGGGCGTGGTCCCATGAAAATTGCACATGTGACCTAAGTTTGAGGGCCAACATCCAGCGTGCAACCCAAAGGTCTAGTGCTTAGCTACCTTAGTACCCATATGACCAATAATAAGGGGCGCATTGTGCCTATTTTTGGGGGATTTAGCCCATAATTATGCTAAAAAGTGTGTTTTTACCCTTGTTTATTGAAATTTTAATTGATTTATGCTTGTAATAGGAGATATTCAGACATTTGAAGGGGGATTTGATCCCAAAAAGAGGCCAAATTCTTGGGGGAAGTTGGAATTCCTCCTCTGAGCCTACAAACTATATAAACCAGGCTTTTTGAGCTTGAGAGGTAACTTTTTGATGCTGGGATTTTGAGGAGCAACTTGTGTTTTTGGCCATTTCTCATGTTTTGAGAGGCATTTTTGTCATGTTTTGTAGAGGAGTTTGATGAGGCATGTATTTATATGAGCAAGGAGGTCTTGCATAGAAGATCTGAAGCATGTTTTGTAGTAACAAAGAGCCAATGTAAAGAGAACTTCATCATTTGAAGAGCAATAAAGAGGTCCTCCACTTGGAAGCGGGCCCAGAAGAAAGGCAGGATGATACAGGATAAGTGGGGAGGTAGCAACCTCACTTATTACTTGAGTAAAAGCATACTTTTGGTGGTGCAAAAGCTTTGAGTGGGGAGGAATGATCCAGGAGGCTCCCAAGGTCCAGAAAATGCTCAAAAATTAAAATTCTCAAAATTGAATTATTGGCATGTAATAGGATATTTTTGGCCATTTGAAGGGGGATTTGATCCCAAAAGGAGGTAAGACTCTTGGGGGAAGTTGGAATTCCTCATATGAGCCTAAAAATATATATAAACCATGCTTTTTGAGCTTGAGAGGTAACTTTTTGATGTAGGGATTTTGAGGAGTAGCTTGTGTTTTTGGCCATTTCTCATGTTTTGACTATCACACCAAATCAAGGAAAACATGGGACACTCCACCTGTGCTAAATTATTATGGCTGTAGCTACAGAGATCTTACCACAGTAAAGTACAAAACAAAAAAAAAAATAGAAAATACCATCAAGGAATTGATGAAATCCCTAGTCATTAAAGAAGAAGACAACTCTAAAAAGGAATTGATGCAATCCGTAGTCATCAATGAAGAAGAAAACTCCATCAAGGAATTGATGCATACCTCAATGATCATTGAAGAAAAAATATTGAATCTCAAGACTCATGTTATAGCTGCACTAGAATATATTTGTATGGAACTAGTAAATGTTATGTATATTGAAGTTCCTATGGAGGATCTTGAAAATCTTGAATACACAACTATGTGCACTCTATAATGTTGATGATTGCGGCTATGTGAGACATTATCTAGGACACAAACCTTAGAGAGATCCCCCAAGAGGGTTGTGTGGTTCATATCTAAGACAGAGTCAGAACATAGAGATGGCCTCCTCCTTAGAGAGATTTACGAATAAATCCATATGATTCTCTTGTGTAACGCAGTGACAAAGGACATATATAGAGTTGGACATGCATGTATGTGGGTGAGCACAAGGTGAATAGGTGAAATCCCAAACTGTTGGGTGCATTGTTATGAGAAAATAAATGAAGATGATGTATTAGCCTCCTCTGAGCAGAGAACTGATGAGAAAATCTAGATGACTCTCATGTGTAATGTAGTGGGAAAGAATATTTGTTGAGTGTATGTGCATGTGGATGAGCACAGAGGAATGTATTTATGTTTAGCAGGTGTATAATATCCCTTGCTATATTTTCCAAGTGTCATACCTTCCTGTAACCCTAATTGTAATGTAAAGGATACACGTTGGTCCGACCTTAATGTGATTAATAATTAATGTAAAAGATAATTAATCTGGTGAATATTAATTATATTGTGATATAGTGAGGTTGGCCCCATTGTTCCAATATACACTTCTATTGATAGGTTCAATATAGTATAAGTAAAGGTAAATTCCCCATTGAGGAAACATATCTTGTGTGTGAGTTTGGAAATTTTAGTAAGTACATCTACTTGGGAGAAGTGCACAGCTCTCTTGGGCACTAGTTCTAGGGTTTGTGAGCATCCTTTTGTGTTCTAGGTTTTATTTGTGGTGAGGATAGTTCTCTTGAATAATATAGCAAAGTATTGTCTTGGTTTTATTCCCTTGTTGAGAAGGGTTTCCCAAGATACTTCTTATGTACTTGTGCACGGTGTTTCTTCTTGTGATCTTGGTTGTTGCAACATAATTGTTTATGGTTTAATTAAAATGATAAAATGGAAATAACTTCATGATTAATACTATATAATTTTAAAATGTACATGGTATTAGAGAATAGGTCTTAAAGAACCCATTTCACAAACAATTTTCAGCCATCATCTCTCTCTCTTGCAGAAATCGTACGACCCTCCTAGGATTCCGAGAAAATACGTACGACCTACTCTTCTCGAGGTTTTTAGGACTTTATACTTGGACTTTGGGCCTAAAAATAACATATGATTTTATTTTCTCCTTCAACACACCTCCAACAAGCTTGAGATCAAAATTTCAAGCATTTTGAAATTTTGGCCATAGGGTTTCTAGGGTTTCACTAATTTCTACAGAAATTTCAGAATTAAGGTTTCTACAACCCATTGAAGGAGATATTCATCTCATCGATGTTATCCTATATTTCAAAGGTTATTTTTGGAAGTCATAAGTCCAACAAAACCTAAAAGTTCTAGCCTAACCTAGTCATTAGGTTTTCTAGCCCAGTTGACAAGGGTTTGTGAATAATCTAAACTTATAATGAACAAAACTATGACGAAAGATAAGCTTTATGGATCAATAAACTTCAAGTTCCTGGAAGACAATACTTCAAAGGAAGGGTTATTGTGGGTGATAAAAAAAGGTGACACTATGACTACCCTATTCATGAAGACATCAAGAGGATAGAGATCAACGAGGTGTCATTGGATAAATCATATCAGATCCCTCACATATGCACTTGTACATATATCATTTGTATCATTGTCATAAGGGAAATTGCAAGAGGAAGGAATCTTTTGCTGAAGTTATGGATCTAGAGGGAACTCAGTGCATTCAGAGGAACAACACACTAGAAGTGAAGAATCGAGGTTTTATTGTTGTAATTGTCATTCCTATAACCTATATTTCTAAAGTTTGCTACATTACAAGTAGGTGTTGTAGATGTGACAATATTCGCTAAATTGTTTTGATTCTAGAGATGTACTCATTATTATCCTTTAGGAGATATTCTTGTTTTGGTTCCTCTTATTTTCTTGTTCTAGATAGGTTAAAAACAAAGGAAAATGTTTATCCTTCAGAGGGAGTCACTTGACCCAGAAGGAGTCAAACCTATTTGAGAAAGAGGAATAATAGAACCATCATTTAGGCAACCAATGTAATAATTCATTATCATAATCTTTCTATGATTTTATGGCTAGAAGAATGCATGGCACAATATATGTTCAGAACAAGAAGCCTTCACGAAAGTGAAGCCTGAGATTGAACACTTCAGGATGTTTGAGTGCCTAGTGTATTTTTATGTAGACAAAGAGAAGAAGTCCAATCTAGACCCTTGAGAAAGAAAGGATACGCTTATGGGATAATAGTGAATATTCGAAGACATTCCAGATCGACATCCCTGGTCAAAGAGATATTGAGATAAGAAGAGATGTTTTCCTTGAATAAGAGATAGCCTTTCAAAGATCCAGAGAATCTGAGATGGATATTGACACTAAGTCAATACCTTCTCCCCCTTCAGGAGTTCAGAGGGAGATATAAATTATTCCAACTGATCCATTTGCTCTAGTTGATATGTTTAGATATATTGCAGTAGGGCATAAAATCCCTACCTAGGATCACTCTACAGGAGGTAGAGAAACAAGCAAGCCTCTGAAGGCACATCCCAAGAAAGAAAAATATATTTTCAATCTATCCTTCAGTCAAGAGCCACTTCATTGATTCTGATCCTCCTTGTCTTAGAGAAGCAATGAGAGAAGAGGTATGGAAAGATGCCATAATAGAAGAATACTAGTATATCTTAAAGAATGATGTATAAGATATTGTTGAGGGACCAAAAGGGAAGTCTCTGGTCACTTCCAAGTGGATCTATAAGATCAAGAATGCAGTTGATGGAAGTATCAAGAAATATAAAGTGAGATATATATCTAGAGGATTCTCACAAACATAGGGAGTTGTCTATGATGAGACACTTGATCTAGTAAGCTCGATACACTTCCATCTGTACTACCATCCATGAGCTGGAAACTATATCAGATGGATGGATTCTTGATGAGTTTGTGTTTCCGCAAGAGTATTGTTGATCCAAACCTATATTATTATAGTGTTGATGATGAGAGCATGATTCTGATGACTTATTCATAAATCCTTTTTGTTGGATACAAGTAACCTTTGACTTATGATTTCGAGATGAAGGATATGAGTATGATGCACTACTTCACGGGACAAGTAGTATGACAAAGGGCCAATGAAATTTTCTTGAGTCAAGGAAAATATACAATGGGCATATTAAATAAGTTTAGTATGACAAAATTAAAATCCATGGTGATGGATTTGAGTAAAGTGAATGATGATGATTCAAACGAGATTGATCCATAGCTGATTGGATCATTGATGTATCTTGTTAACACAAGACTTGATTCATGCTATACAGTGAATGTACTTAGTCATTCCATGAGTCAGCCAATAAAGAATCACTCGACAACAACAAAACATCTATTGAGATATCTACAAGGCACAATTATATATGGCATGTGATATGTCTCCAGTGTAGACTTGATTTTGCAGGGATACACAAAATGGACATAAAGTACAATGGACGAGATGAGCACATCTTGTTTTTTTTTTTACCATGAAGTTTTCCATGGTTTCCTGGTGCAGCAGGAAACAAAGCCTTGTTCCCTTGTGTAATACAGAAACACACTATGTAGCATTCAGTGTACAAAGCAATATAACTTCACAAGATTCTGACATATTTACTTGATCATGAGATGGATCCTATGATGATAACCAGAGTTTTGTGTAAATCTCTTTAAGAACCCAATGTTTCATGATAAGATTGAAACACATTGTGATAAAATATCATTATGCAGAGACATGATAAAATATCATTGTTTCAGAGACATGATGCAGAGGAAAATAGTATAGTTGCAATACCTTCCTACACATGAGTAGATTGTAGACATATTCATCAAATTGTCTTGGTGAAGGATACCTCCCTAGTTGAGAGGGAGTGCTGATATTTACAATGAAGAACCAAGTTCAAAATACATCCATGTGAGACTTGGCATGATGAATAATGACTACCTAGATAATAGGCAGTGTTAATGATTGTAGCTAAGTGAAACATTCTGCAGGACACAAACCTGAGAGAGATCCCCTGAGAGGGGTGTGTGGTCCCTATCTACGACAGAGCTAGAATGTAGAGATGGCCTCCTCCTTACAGAGAGTTGAGAAGAACTCTATATGATTCTCCTATGTATCGCAGTGAGAAAAGAGATCTGCAGAGTTTGACATGCATGTGGCTGAGCACAAGGTGAAGGTGTGAAATCCCAAAGTGTTAGGTGCATCGTCATGAGAACATAAATGAAGATGATGTATTAGCCTCCTATGAAAATATTGTTGATGAGAAACCTTAGATGACTCTCCTGTGTAATGCAGTGGGAAATAAGATCTGTTGAGTGGATGTGCCTCTAGATGAGCAAATGTGAGCGTGATCCTAGTGATTGAACACTAGTGAATAAGTGGTTCTTCTTTGTAATGCAGTGAGCCAGAGATATGGACATCCCTATGGATGTGCCCCTAGTTGATGAGAATTAGTGGGTGTATAATATCCCTTTCTATATTGTTCAAGATTCAAAACCCTAATTGTAATGTAAATGTTAGAGGTCGACCCCACCTTCATGTGTTAATAATTAATGTAAAAGATAATTAATCTAGTTAATATTAATTATATTGTGAGCTATTGAAGTTGTCTTTGTTGTGCCAATATAGACTTCTATTGACAGGTTTAGTCTAGTATAAGTAAAGGTAAATAACCCATTGAGGAAACATATATTGTGTGTGATTTTGGAAATTTAACCAAGTACATCTACTTGGGAGAAGTGAAAACCTCTCTTGGGAGCTAGTATTCTAGGGTTTGTGAGCACTCTTTTGTGTGCAAGGTTTTATTGGTGGTTAAGGTATTTATCTTGAAGAACATAACAAAGGATTGGATCGGTCTTCTTTGATTGTTGAGAAGGGTTTATGAGGATACTTATTTTGTACTTTTGCATGGTGTTTCTTCTTGTGATAGGTTGAGTCTAATATAAGTAAAGGTAAATTCCCCATTGAGGAAACATATCTTGAGTGTGAGTTTGGAAATTTCAGAAAGTACATCTTCTTGGGATAAGTGCAAACCTCTCTTGGGAGCTATTATTCTAGATTTTTTGAGAACCCTTTTGTGTGCTAGGTTTTCTTGGTGGTGAAGGTCTATCACTTGAAGAATATAAGAAATGATTGGTTGTGTTTTATTCACTTGTTGAGAAGGGTTTCTCAGGATACTTCTTGTGTAATTTTGCATGGTATTTCTTCTTGTGATATTGGTTGTTGCAACATAATTGGTTATGGTTTAAGTAAAATGATAAAACAGAATGATCTTAATTTTTAAGTCTATCTTATTGAAAAATCAACATAGAAGAGTTGGAGAAACTTCAAAATTAAGACATGTTGATACTACAGCAGTTAGATCAACATAACAACCATGAAGAGAAAGAACAAAATATTCAACTATAATACAAAGAAGAAGAGATAAATAGATTAAAGACTAAAGTTGTTGATCTAACAAAATAAATGAACAAGTTGAAGGAATATGAAAAACTCAATAAATGCACAAATGAATTAGAAAAAACAAAATAAACGGTCAACAATCTAAAGACTCAACTTGAAGAATCTAAGGAATGTGAAGAAACACTGAAGAGCGAGATGAGTAAAAATGAAGAACTATGTTACACACTGGAATTGGAAGTCATCAACCTCAAAAGGATTCATTTAGAAAACAAAGAATAAATCAAAAGATTGAAGACTGAAGTTGTTGATTTAACAAAAGAAATAAAATAGTTGAAGACATATGACAAAACCAATAAATACAAAGAATTATTGGATGAGATAAAATAAATAATCATGAGTCTAAAGGATCAACTTCAAGAAGCTAAGGAAATAGAATAAGACTTGAAGATACAGTTGACTAAAAGGAAGAAGAATTTCACATGTTGGAATTGGAAGTTATAAACCTCAAAAAAAAAAAAAATGAGAAGACAAAAACAATTGTTTGAACATCACATCCATCCTTTATAAGATCTAGAATAGTCAAAGACAAACCGATGAAAAAACTGATCTTGGGTACAATAAGAAAGAATAAGGTCGAAAGTGGAACACCATTCAGAAACATGATAAAGGATTATCCTCCTCAAAATGAGAAAGTGGAATCACAAACCAAATACAAACCAAATACAAACCATGAACTTTGTAAAGGAGGAAGCTATAAAATTAAAAAACAAGAAACATATCAAAAGACAGACTTCTCATGTTACAACAATCTCAAGTATGCGAACACCTTCAATGGTTATTTATTTTATTGTAAACACTTTGGTCACAAAGCATTGAAATGCAAGAGTATTGAAAAGGAAAATTCACAAATATCCAATAACGTAATGAGATATTGGAGATGCAATTATGTTGGGAACACAACAAAGTTTTTTCATACCATGAGATGCTACAAATGTCATAAGTTTGGGAACAAATACCAAGACTACAGGAAATCAAGAAGACAACCCATGAAAAATAATCCTTACAAGTCACGAACGGAATCTAATGAACTTTGGAAGAAAATAAGAGAGGATTAATCTCAAAGAACAAATGTAGAAAATCAAATTTCATCAAATATAGTGCCGTATGGAAAGATATGGAGAAGAAATATGATGCATAAAGAAAGAAAGATGATGAAGATATTGCACCTAAAAATGAATAAATTGATAACAATAAATTGATGGATGAAACTCCTAATAAGGAATGTGAAATTCAGATCTTTGCATATGAAGAGGAACATGCTCAAGGAAAAGAATTTCTAAAGATGAAGAAGAACATGATTATGGTGCACAAAACAATGGTGATGATGCAAGATACCAGATATAATAAATACGCAGAACATAAATAAAATGATAGAAAGGGCAGAATAACAGTAATAAAACGAGCATAATATCCACAATAACACATAAATGATATAAGAACAACAACTGAAATAGCACTTTGATTCAGAAATCAATGTTCACATGCCTCTTCAAGGGGTAACCTCCAGTCGAGCAGTGCTCTATACAATAATCTCCATGCTAGAGTTTTCATACCCTTGACTCTTATTTATACTAAATATGTCTATTAAGAGAAGCATCTGGAGGAAGATCCTTCTAGAAGCAGAAGCTTCTATTAGGTCTTCTTACATCTGCCTTATTCTATTTTATTGAAAGGCATTATTAATATTGACATTTATTACATATGAATACATTGATCTACCTATGTGCAGGTTAGGACCTTAACATGTCCGCCCCCTTAAAAACAACCTTGTCCTCAAGGCTTGAGATGTGGAAACTGCTACAGAATGGTAGCTGGTTCCCAAGTGGCATCTGTTGGGGTCATATCTTTCCACTAGACTAGCACCTCCTTGATGGTTCTCTGATGCGGGCAATGCTCAAGCTAGTCCAAAAATGCTTCTGGCTGTAGCCAAATGGTCCTTCTTCAACTAACTCTCGAAGGTTGGTTTGAATTTGGCACCTAGTTCCAATCACCTTCTTTAAGAATGAAACATGAAAAGAAGGATGTAGCTTCGACTGACTAGGTAGAGGTAACTGATATGCGACTTGTCCCACATGCTTGAGAACTATATAAGGACCATAAAATTTGGGTGCTAGCTTATGACAATGCTCATCCTTGAGGGAAGATTTCTTATATGGTTGTAGTCGCAGAAACACTTGATCCCCTTCTGCAAATTGACATTCAGAGCGACCTTGATCTGCTTGCTGCTTCATGCAATTCTGTGCCATGAACAAGTTCTCTTTAAGGGTAAAAAGAATATCCTCTCGGAATGTAAGTGTTTGGTCAACCGCCTGGACCTTCGAGATACCTGGTAAGTATGAGAGAACTGAAGGTGGCTTATGTCCATATACCTCTTCAAAAGGAGTCATGCGAGTGGTTGTATGGTATGATGTGTTGTACCACCATTCGGCTAGGGGTAACCATTGAGCCCACTGGTGTTGTTTTTTAGAGGCAAAGCACCTCAGATATGTTTCCAAACACTTGTTGACAACTTCTGTTTGACCATCCGTCTGGGGATGATAAGCTGAACTGAGATGCAATTCGGTGCCTTGTAGGTTAAACAGTTCTTGCCAAAAGATGCTTATGAAAGTTGGGTCATGATTAGAAACAATAGAGTGCGGCATGCCATGAAGCTTGAAGACCTGGTCCATGAAAATTTGAGCCACCGTGGATGCAGTAAATGGGTGGTGAAGAGCGCAGAAATGAGCATACTTGGAATGTTGATCCACAACCACCATTATGACTAATTTATTCCCCGATTTCGGTAAGCCAGTAATAAAGTCCATAGATATATCCTTCCAAATAGAAGGGGGAATCTGAAGTGGTTGTAGTTTTCTCGGATATTTGACTGTTTCTCCCTTGTTGCGTTGACACACCTCACATTCAACAACAAAATTACGGATGTCCTGTTTCATACCATCCCAGAAAAAAGAACGTTTGACCCTGTCATATGTTTTGGTGAACCCTGAGTGCCCCGCTGTGGGTGTAGCATGAAGCTCAGAAAGTACCATGGATTTAATCTTGGATTGTTTACTTAAATACAAATAGCCATTGTATCGAAGCTCATATTGGAGCTAGGAGTACCCTAGGGGAGTTGGAGCCTTGGTCTGCAATTGTTGGATTAGATGCGAAATTTTGGGATCTTGAAGCCATTCCTGGCACACAGCTTGGAGCCAATCGGGTACGATGAAGGAAAGAGAAAAAAGGGATCCTTCTTCTTCATATTTTCAGGACAGTGCATCCGCCATGACATTGTCTTTGCCCTTCTTGTAAATGATCTCATAATCATATCCAAAGATCTTAGTCACCCATTTTTGTTGCTCCTGAGAGGAAATGCATTGTTCTAGAAATTACTTGAGGCTTTGATGGTCGGTCTTAATTTGGAAGTGTTGCCCCAAGAGATAAGGGTGCCACAGATCAACAACATGTAGAATAGCCAACATTTCCTTTTCATAAATGGGTTTGCCCAGATTCCTTTTAGACAGTTTCTTGCTAGTGAAGGCCAAAGGTCGACCCTCTTGCATAAGGACAGTGTCGATTCATTTCCCTGAAGCATCACATTCCAACACAAAGGTCTTTGCGAAATCAGGAAGGGCCAGAACCGGAGTGGTGCACATGGTCGTCTTCAAGGTTTGAAAAGCTTGAGCAGTGGCTGGAGTCCAGGTGAAAGAGTTATTTTTGAGGAGAGTAGTGAGAAGTGTTGTAATCTTTCTATAGTTCTTAACAAACTTGAGATAATACCCTATTAGGCTCAAAAATCCACGCAATATTTTGAGAGTCTTTGGGTGCAGCCAATATTGCATAGCTTCAATCTTTTTTGGGTCCACCCTGACACCATCCTTGCCCACCAGATGACACAATTATTCTACTTCTATGGCACCAAAATCACATTTAGACGGTTTTAGGAAAAGTTGGTGCCGAGAGTGTAGATGGAGAACTTGATCCACATGAGTAAGATGGTATGTCCAGGTTTTTCTATAGATGAGGATATCATCAAAGAAAACTAAGACAAAATGATGAAGAAAGGGATAAAATATATGATTCATGAGGCTTTGGAAGGTGGAGGGGGCATTACACAGGCCAAAGGGCATGACCAAAAACTCATATTGGCCCTCATGAGTTTGAAAGGCCATCTTGGGGATGTCTACCTCTTTCATACGTATTTAGTGATAGCCCGAGCGAAGATCAAGTTTAGTAAAGAATTGGGCTCCACTCAATTCATCGAGGAGGTCATCAATGACAGGAATAGGAAATTTATCTTTAATGGTCAGTTTGTTGAGGGCACAAAAGTTAGGACACATTCTCTAAGAACCTTATTTCTTCAGGACCGTGACTATTAGAGAAGAGTAAGGGGTTGCACTAGGACGGATAATGCCTACAGTAAGGAGTTCGTGGACAATTTTCTCATTTTCATTTTTTTGTGAAAAGGGGTGGAAATACAGACAGATATTGGGAGGAAGGCTTCCTGGTACAAGGGGAATGGAATGATCATGAACATCATGGGAAGGAGGGAGTCCTTGGGGAGTGGAAAATACCATTTGATGTTTAGAAAGGAGGTCTTGGAGGTTTTGCGGCACCAGTGGTGTCTCTGTTGCTTGTATAGCATGGAGCTGGACAATGACACCAGAATGACCTTTTTTGAGCATTATTTCCATGTGATGGGAACTAATGACCTCAGGTGAACCAACAGTGATGCCTTGGAATTTATATTGGTGGCCTTCCTGGTCGAATTGCATGGTTAAGTCCTTAAAATACATGAGAATGGGACCCAAGGTCCTTAGCTAGTCTTCACCCAACACAATGTTACAACCTCCCATGTCGATAGCAAACATGTGGGATTTGAGGTGGTAGTCACCAATTTGGAGACGCACATTTTCACAGCACCCTCCACATTTCATGGAACTACCATTGGCAATCATAATTTGGAAATTGTCGACGACATGGATGTAGCAAGGGGTTTCTTGGGCAATGCGGCGATGAATAAAATTACGGGTACTTCCACTATCAACCAGAATGATGACCTTCCGATGCTTGATGTAACCAATTAACTTGAGGGTTTGGGGGGCGGAGAAACCAATGAGATCATTGAGGGAAATGATCGGTTCTACTTCGAGAGGGTTAGAGGGAGGGGTTATGTCAGTGATTTCAGGTGACTCAGGAAAAATGGGAGTTTCAACATCCTCTTCCGAAATATCCTTAGAGATGGCCATAAAAATCTTTTGTTCCTTACATTTGTGGCCTGGGAAATATTTGTCATCACAATTAT
>SNQJ01S0001070.1:271531-286018 GCA_010110895.2 Picea sitchensis
TCAGACCGGAGTATAACTCCGGTCTGAAGAATACTGCAGTGATGAAATCCTCAAATTCTTAACCAGAAAGAAATGTGTATTTACTTGGCAACCCGAACACAATTGCAGGACAATAGATTTGGTCGGTTTTAATTTGTTTATGTTTTTGTCCCTCAAGGGTTAGGTATTCAAGGGCTCTACAAACAAGGGTTTGCCCTGTGCTATAGCTCTTTGATATACATGCGGGGTCCAATAGTAGTACTCGACCTAATATCTCAAGGCACTAACTAAGGAGGATAGATCGTACCCTTAACTGTACTACCCATGTACTAGAGAGTATCTTCCCGAGTGTTGTTCTCGATAACACTATAGCAGTCCAGCAGCCGATAGGTTTATCTAAAGAGGGCTTTAGTAAATCTAGGTCGATTCGTACACAGGTGTTGTCTGATGCGCTACCACTCAAAGGGGTACCAACATGAGTTACAAGTGTGGCCAACAGATGTGTTCTTAAGAACCAGTTGTATTTCTTGCGTGTATGAATCCCTCAACCGTGGGTTTATGTGTGTAACGACAAATCTCTGTGGCTTAAAGACGTTGGAATACGTCTCTACCCTGAAAAAAAATTCCCACAATTTCTACCAAGGAAAGTGCTCTGATACCACTTGCAAGATACCAAATATAGTAAATACGCAGAACAAAAATAAAATGCTTGAAATGGCAGAATAATAGTAATATAACGAGCATAATCTCCACAATAACACATAAATAATATAAGAACAACAACTCAAATAACACTTTGATTTAGAAAGCAATGTTCACAGGCCTCTTGGAGGGGGCAACCTCCAGTCGAGTAGTGCTCTGTTACAATAATCTCCAAGCTATGGTTTTCATACCCTCGATCCTTATTTATACTAAATATGTCTATTAAGAGAAGCATCTAGAGGAATATCCTTTTAGAAGAGGAAGCTTCTATTAGGTATTATTACATCTACCTTATTCTATTTTATTGAAAGGCCTTATTAATATTGACCTTTATCACATCCAAATATATTGATCTACCTGTGTGCGAGTTAGGACCTTAATAGGTGAGGATGAACTCTCAAAAGAAAATCAATCTTAGAATAGTCTGATGAATAAAACAAATAATATATAAAGAAGAAAGCGACAAAAGGAGTTCAAACTATATAAAGACATAGTATGAACAGAGCAAAGTTGTTAATGATATGAAAGAATAGTAAAGATCTTTTGGAATCAAAGAATTAAAGAAAATCAATAATAATAAGAAATATATAAATATGATTAGTAAGCTTCAAAACCTTGTCTGTTATCACAAAGGAGAATTTAGTAACACCCTATTTCAACAAAAAAATCCCAAGAGATTGAGATAACAACTCACACATTCAAAGGGCGAGAAAAATAGTAAAAGTTTGATTTTCTTTGTCATTGATCTCAAAAGAGGAGAGATAAACAATAAAACCAATGTAAAAAATAAATCCAACAAAGAGGGGCGGCACATCACGTTAGGGGGAGAGATAAAGAGAAAAACAAAGATACATTTCACAAGGGAAGTAAGATTGTTTTACTAAGGCTTCCATCAATAAAAAAGGGGGAGGTTGTTGGAAATTTGGTTTTCATTGATGTCAACCTTGATCAATATGTGAAGTATCATTGATTGATTGGTTTGACATATTGTTATGAAGGTGAATTGAATGTCCAGAATTATCAATATTGGACATAATGTTATGAAGGTTGGACATAACTTTATGAAGGTGACTTACTCTCAAGCATTGTCAATATTAGACATAGTTTTATGAAGGTTACTTGAGTATCAATTGAAAGATATTATTGACTAATATATTGTATGAGCTTGATACACTCATCCTATATTCTATAAGGTTGAGATTGTATCATTTACATCCATGGACAAAATAAGAAAGTGTGAAGAAATTGTCTAGATAAAAATGGTAAATAGATAATCCAATATGGATGTATACAAATCACAAATAAAGAAGTTAATAAGACATGGTTCATTTAAAGTGATTCATAAAATCTCAATTGAATAAGAGTCGAGACAAAATGTCAATGGTGGATGTTTGGTGAGGAAGGATTGACACCATCAATTCACAAGTCAAGTTGATTCAAAGAACAATAGCATAGATTATCTAGAGGTCGATCGACTACAAGATGAGTTGAATGCAGTTCGACTGATTGCAAGCATGTAGATTGAAGAAAGTTGGAGAATACAAGTCGATCTATTTCAAAATGAGTCGAAGACAACTTGACCAACTAAAGGTCGAAATCCAAGGAAAATTAAGTTGGGAAATACAAGTCGACCAAAGCAAGTCGATATGACCAAAGCAAGTCGAGACGACCAAAGTTGAATTTATCAAGTTTGTTTTATTCTAGGTAGAGTCGGTCCAAGAAAGAAGTCACCTAAAGGTCAAAGTCGAAGTAAACTTTGATTTGACTAGAAATGAAATACTTAAGTTTCTCATAGTTGAGTCGACGAAACATATGTTTTTCGATTGAATGAAGGAAAAAATATGAAAAAGGGTGAGACCAAGTCAAATATTTAGTGACTAACATCTAAGAGGGAACAGATTTTAATATAACTCTCAAGTAAAATGTTTACAAGTTGAGTTTAAATAATCACCAACAAAGGATATATGTGTAGGTCAATTTAGACATTCACTAAAATGTAATATGTATTGAAGTTGATGTGGCAGCCGACGACGAAAGGAAAATCTCCACAAGTTGTTTTCAAAGAACCACCTCAAACAGGTTCTAGGGAAAATTTTCCTCACATCAGCGAATTGGACTAGAATTTTAAAATTCGTTTTCATCACTCCATAATCTTCATATTGAAATCACTCTCTAAATTGGTGTACGAAAATCAATTAATAAAAAGTACCATTTGTGTTAATTAAATGAATGGGTGCAATGTTTCATTCTAAAAGGACACATTGTTTCAAAGTCTCCTTCCCCTTTCACTATTAATTTCATTAATTGTCTATAGTCCACTTGAAAGCTTAGAAAATTTAGGTTTTCCTTAAGATTGGACTCATTTAAAATTATTAATAATATTCTTTTATGTAATATTTAGGCAAATGTCAAAATTAATTTAAATTATTATGCTTACTAGGAAATTGTTACTTGGAATTACATATTAATAATTTTCTAGGGGGTTAAACCCATCATCTTGGATGCATGGAGTGCCTTGGCATGTTTTTAAGCACATGTATATGATCATAACATAGAGATGGATATTTTCTTGAGAAAGGTGCACGCACACCTCTTGGAGATTTATTTTAATATCTTTTGACCTTTTCTAAAGATGAAAATTTATATTTTATTGTAAAAGCACATTTTATGTATTATTTTGTTTGTTACCACATATGGTTTGACCTTTTCTAAAGAGGAAAGTTCATATTTTATTGTAAAAGAACATACAACTTGAGTGGGCCTAATGGTTAAGAACATGTGTTTCCTCTTAAGAGGTCACAAGTTGACCCTTTCTAAAGAGGAAAATTCATATTTTATCGTAAAAGCACATACAACCTGAGTGGGCCTAATGGTTAAGAACATGTGTTTCCTCTTAAGAGGTCGCAAGTTCAAATCCATATGGGAGAGGGGGGTAGTGTATGTAAGTCCTTTGTACCACAATCAAGGGGGTCTCATACATTCTCATTTGTAAATGGATTCAAGATTAAGAAAAGATTTTTTGCTTAAAACCTCTACTTTTGATGGAGAGTGGCTTGGATGATTTCTACTAAGCAAAAAGAAAGTAAAGTACTCCACACCTGAGATTATGCTAGAAAGGTAAAAGTATGCTAGAAAGGTAAAAGATCGCAATAACTCATTACTTATGTTTCTCACTTCTATGATATATAAAATAAATTTACTTTACTATATATGAGAAAGGTAAAAAATCACAATAACTCTTTACTTATGTTTTTCTCACTTGTATGATATATAAAATAAGTTTACTCTATTATATATGAGAGTTTCACCTTAATTTTTTCAATCTAAACCCAATAAATCATAAAACCATAGGCTCCATTAACTAGCTAATTTACTCACAACACTTTTGTGGCCATTGAAAGACCGGATTGAAGAAATCATTCGTTGTCTCCTCATCCAAACCATAGCAACATTTGCTATTAATTGCAGATCTGGTGGGCCGTGTGTTAGACTTATAGTCAATTAGATCTGCATATATTATTAAAACCACGGGGTTCAGACTTTTCGACTGATATGCAGGTTTGTTGCGTATTTTCTCGTCTCTATGGATTTTACTTTTCCTTGGTTCCCTCTCATTTATTAACCATTATGGATCCGTCATTATTTCCATCTCCAGAAGAATTCTAACTGGTCCGAAACTTGACTATCAAGTTCATATCGTCAACTAGATCTGCATATATTATTAAAACCATGGGGTTCAGACTTCTCGAGTGATATGTAGGTTTGTTGTGTATTTTCTTATCTCTATAGATTTTACTTTTCCTTTGTTCCCCCCATTACGGATCCGTCATTATTTCCATCTCCAGAAGAATTCTAACTGGTCTGAAACTTGACTATCGAGTTCATATCCTCTGCGAACCCTAAAAATGAAATATCGATATGTGACCTAGACTTTGTCTCGAGTTTCGGCCTTTGTCTAGCCTTTGTTACTTTCTTCTAGTGTGGTTCAACCTACTACTATTATGACTCGGGGCTAAATGTGAAATTTTAAATTTAGAGGTTTTACTTAGAAAAATTACATAGGCGACTGTTGCGAAAAATCGTGTGGTAATTGGGGGCAGACAGATAGTCAGCCTCTTCTTCTGAGAATACTTGCATCTGAAGATTACCATCATACTTTTTCCCATTAAGATTTGGAGACTTGAACTCATAGTTTGATTTTTGGAAGGCAATTCAAACTAACTAGTTTTGGTGTTGATTGACTTAGATTTGTATCATTGATAGGACTAGATATTATTAACTTCAAGCTTAAAGGGAGGAATGATTTAGTTAAGTGATATTTAATAACTCACTTAACAATTTTTTAAGACTATCTCTAGCATTAAAGGTTCAAATTTTATAGTAGAGAGTGTATGAGAGATAAGAATTTCCATTTGGATTTCCACTCTAAAATCTCTATTTTAATTGTGAGTGATATTGTTGTGTGTTTGCATTAGATCATGTGTTTAGTGATATTGTTGTGTGTTTTCTTTGGATCATGTATTTACTTATAAAGTATATCTTCCAATTTGCGAGTAATATTGTTGTGTGTTTGTTTTGGATAATGTGTTTAATGATATTGTTGTGTGTTTTATTTGGATCATGTATTTATTTATAGGGTATATCTTCCAATTGAAGTTTCCAAATATAGGTTAAGTGAATGTTGGGTGGTATTTATCACCTAATAAATTGTTGGGAATGTTATGCTTGGTTAAATGCCCATAATTGATCTCACCCTTAAATGAATCGTTAGAATCATGAATGATATCCACAAAACTAACAAAAAGAGAAATTTAATAGCCAACTATACAACAATATGCCTATGCAACAATCTTTGTCTTTTTTTTTCATCCAAAGAGAGAAAATTTACATTATGTAAAATACATTTTGCCATATATTTGCTTTCACTCATAAGTGTACAATACCTAGGGGTACTCAAAGTCACCAAAAACTCTATAGATCATCAAAAAGTAGAGATAAGCATTCATCCAAACAACTAGACTTTAAAGAACCAACACATAATAAAAAAGTCCCTCTAAATATCCACTCAAAATTTTGATCATTAGGAATTCATGAACATGGTAAACATAGATTGTTGAGAAAATCCAATTAATTCTAAGATGTTGGAAGAGGAAAGTCTTCATTGAAAGTTATGTGATAGAATGCATAGTGGTATCTCTTCTTGACTTATGAAATGAGGCATTTCTCATAAGCCATCTTTAAGATAGCTTTAGATAGTGAGTCTGCATCCTTGTTCCAATACCTATGAACTTCTTTAAGAATATAAAACAATTGAATGTTGTGACATTCCTGAGATTTTCTTTCCTAGTTAATAGCCAACATGGAATCCCAAAAGATTTGAAAGGAAGTCACGCCCTTTTCTTTAGCAAACAAAAGAAGAATTTTGAAATACACGATTTCAACATAGTTATTTGTACCATTCCCAAGGCCCATTGTAATTTTGAAGAAGTGGGATTCTGAAAGGAAAAGAGGGCCCCTCCTCCACAAGATTAGATGGAATTTTGTGATGCCCCATCCAAGAAAGCCCAAGGAATGGAATGGTCAATGTTTTCTGAGGGAGGACACCGTATAGGTCCCCCTTATTTTTCTTGTGGGTAATGGAAAAGAATATTGAGTATTTGGGCTGCAATAATATCTGGGTTAAGGTTCTTATCTTGAAGATGGTTGAATTCTTTGCTATCAAAACCCCCTAAGCTCTTATAAGTAAAGATCTTTTACTCTCCCTTTTTATCTATCCAAAAACCAATCCTTCCAAGCCTATTCTATAGAGAGGCCAACCCACTGTAAGTTCTGGCCCACAACCAATGATGTTCTGTGCCAAATCTAGAGGACAAAAGAAAAAAGAAGGAAAAGATTTTGGGTTGCCTCTTTGCTTGCTCTAGATAAGAACACCAGCCATGCCCTTCCTATTGGTAATTGATGCAGTCTTGTCAATCATCTGACATGATGCAATCTATTTATAGTTTTATTTTATGTCATATAGATTGTCTCATTAAATAATGCATGCAAAATGCATGAGTAGTTTTCTAAAATCAATTGTTGTAAGCCTTCAATCACTAGCAGCTAACACTTTGATCACAATGAATGCAACATTTTTGTGCAATTACAATTCTTTCTTCTTTCTATGATATTGTGATTTAATCATTTAGTATTTAATATATTGTTATGTTATTTCATTGAATGATTATCTAGTCCATAGATAGGCCTGCATAGATCCTTCATTTGGTATTGGTTGTTGTTTTAGGGTACAAACTCTATTTCATTACCCATTCCAGAATTTAATGGAAGTGATTATGATAATTGGTGCATCAAGATGATGACCTTTTTCATAGGGAAAGATCTATGGGAGATTGTAGAAACAAGTTATGCAGAGCCAAAAGATTGGACCACTCTTAATAAAAATGATAGAGTAGCTAAGAAGGAATCTAGAAGGAAGAATGATCAAAATTTATTTCATATTTAAATTTCTCTTGATAAAAGCTTGTTTCCAAGAATTGCAGATGTTTAGAAGACTCTACAAGAAGCTTACCAAGGAAGTGATGAAGTCAAAGTTGTCAAGCTATAGACATTGAACAGAAAATTTGAGAATTTGAAGATGCAAGAAGGTGAAAATGTAAGTGATTATTGTGTTAGAGTAAAATATGTAGTTAATAAGATGGCTACTCTTGGAGAAATTGTGGACAAAGAGGTTTTGATTAAAAATGTGTTGAGGTATCTAACACCAAGGTGGAACCATGTTGCAATAATCATTGAATAAAAAAAGGATTTGTATACTCTTCAATTTGATCACCTAGTTGGATCCCTTATGTCTCATGAAGAAAGATTGATAGATTCATTTGGAGAAAGTGGCGAGAATTTTTTTTCTTCAAAATTGCAAATTACAAAGAATGAATATGCCAACACTAGCAGCAAAAGAAACCAAAGCCAAGGTAGAGGTCAAAATCATAATTATCCAAGAGAAATAGGTGGTTCAAGAGGAAGAGGTAGAGGCAAATTTGATAAAACAAATATCCAGTGTTATTATTGTAAAAGGTATGGTCACTTTGAAAGTGATTGTAGATTAAAGGAAGGAAATAATAAAAAAGTTGTTAATTATGCTCAAGAACATGATGAAGCCTCTTCAAACAATTTATTTTTATCTTATGACAAAGCTGAAAATGACACTAAAGATATTTGGTATTTAGATTCAGGGTGTTCTAACAACATGTCAGGAAATAAGAAGCTATTTTCTACAATGGATGGGAGTTTCAAATACAATATCAAGTTGGGTGATGACAAAGCATTCGAGGTTTTTTCAAAAGGAGCTATGGAAGTCCATACTAAAGAAGGTACAAAAAGTGTTAAAGACATTTACTACACTCCACAATTAAAGCATAATTTATTGAGTGTTGACCAATTGTGTGAGAAAAATTATAAGGTGGTGTTTGAAAATCAACAATGTACAATTTATGATAAGAATAGAGGCAATAGGGTGGTTACAGTTGCGTCTATGTCAAAGAATAGGATGTTCCCATTGATGTTTGGAGAACATAACAACCATCTTGCCAATATGGCATATGAAGAAAAAGGTTGGTTGCGGCATCTTCGGTATGGACATTTGAATTTTCATAGTCTGAAGCTTCTAACATCAAAAGAATTAGTTTATGGTTTGCCTAAGGTTCATGAACAAAAGGATATTTGTGAAGGATTTGCTAAAGGAAAGCATGCAAGAGGGAAATTTTCAAAGGAAAATGCACGGAGGGCCCATTATCCACTTCAATTAGTTCACTCAGACATTTGTGGTCCTATGCAGACAAAGAGGTTGGGTAAGTCATCATATTTTATTACTTTTATTGATGATTACTCACGAAAGTGTTGGGTTTATTTTTTGAAGACTAAGGATGAAGCCTTTGACACATTCAAGAGTTTTAAAGCCCTTGTGGAAAACGAGAGAGGTTGCAAAGTCAAGTGCTTAAGGGCTGATCGTGGAGGAGAATTTTGTTCAAAAGATTTTTAGAATTATTGTGATATGAATGGCATAAAAATACAACTTACCACTCCTTACACACCTCAGCAAAATGGAGTAGGAGAGAGGAAAAATCATACAGTGGTGGAAATGACAAGAAGTATGTTACAAACCAAGGGATTAAACAATTCATTTTGGGGTGATGCAGTTGCTACATCTCTATATATTCTCAATAGATGTCCCACAAGTGCACTTGATATGATGACTCCATATGAAGCATGGTATGAAAAAAAACCTAATGTTAATCATTTTAGAGTCTTTGGTTGTGTAACCTATGTCCATGTAGTTGATCAAAAGAGACAAAAGTTAGATCCAAAAGTGAGTTATGCATTTTTGTTGGATATAGTGAACAAAGTAAGGCTTACAGGTTGTATAATCCCCTCACTAATAACATTGTTGTGTCAAGAGATGTAATTTTTTATGAAGGGGGAGTTTATGGTCATAAGAAATGCCATGATGATATGTCTAAATCTATTTTGGATAAGGATATTATTGATGATATTGATAATGAACAACACACTAATATTTCAGTTCGAGGTGCTACAAATCCACCAAGTAGCCCCTCATCTAATTCTTCAGTTCCAAGTTCAAGACCAACATCAAATGCAAATTCTGCAAGGAAGGTAAGAAGATTAAGTGACATTTATCAAAGGAGTAAAAGTCCAGCACATGAAGAAAATCCAATAGGTGAGACGGTAAATTTTTCTTTACTTTCCAATGGTGATTTTGAATCATCATGTTTTAAAGATGCATGTACTAATGAGGTTTGGGTGCAATCAATGAAAGAAGAGATAGATTATATTCACATGAATGATACTTGGGAGGTTACAAAACTTCCACATGACAAGAAAAATATTGGTACTAAATGGGTCTACAAGACTAAGTACAATAGTGATGGGAGTGTTGAAAGACACAAGGAAAGATTAGTTGTTAAAGGCTTCACACAGAGGTATGTAATTGATTATGAAGAAACATTTTCACTGGTAGAAAGACAATAGATTGTTGGAATGATTATTTCATTAGGAACATGGAACAACCACAAGGTTTTGAAGTGCAAGGAAAAGAACATCAAGTATACAAGTTGAAGAAGGCTTTGTATGGCCTCAAGCCAGCACCAAGAACATGGTATGCTAGAATTGATGGATATTTTCAGGAGAGTGGCTTCAATAGAAGTAAAAGTGAACCTACACTTTACTACAAACAAGAAAGTAATGATATTCTTATTGTACGTCTATATGTTGATGACTTATTATATATGGGTAGTAGTTCTAAGATGAAGGATGAATTCAAAATTGCTATGATGAATGAAGTTGAGATGAAAGATTTGGGTCTCATGCAATATTTTTTGGGTATGGAGGTTTATCAAAATGAGGATGAAATTTCCATTTGTCAAACAAAGTATGCAAAAGATATGTTGAAGAAATTTGATATGGTAGATAGTAAACCAACCTCCACTCCAACTCCTCATGGAATTGTGTTGTGTAGATATGATGGTGATGAAATTGTTGATGAGGCAACATATAGAAGTATTGTTGGAATTTTGATGTTTCTAACCCACACAAGACCTGATATTGCTTACTTAGTTTCTCTTGTTTCAAGATACATGACAAGACATTTGAAATACATATGAAGGCAGCCAAGAGGATTTTGAGGTATGTGAGAGGAACTCTAAATTTTGGTATCCATTACTACACTTGTAAAAGGTTTAATCTTGTTGGATTTAGTGATTTTGATTGGGGAGGTAGTTTGGATGACCAGAAGTCTACATCTCGTAATTGTTTTTCTTTTCGTTTGGGGTTGATTACTTGGAGCTCAAAGAAGCAAATTATAGTTGCACTTTCATCCACAGAAGAAGAATATGTTGTAGTCACCTCAACAGGTACACAAACATTATGGCTTAGAAAAGTTCTAGAAGAAATTGGAGAGAAGCAAATTCATCCTACAGTGATATTTTGTGATAACACTAGTGCTATCAAATTGGCCAAGAAACCATGGACAAAACATTTTGATTTAAAGTATCATTTCATTAGAAATTTCGTGCAAAAGAAGGAAGTAGAACTAATGTATATAAAGACCCAACAACAACTTGCAGACATTTTCACTAAGGGAGTTGCTAAAGTGTTTTTGAAACTTCGAGATCAGATTGTGAACCCTCTCGGCATCAAGGGGGAGTATGTTGGTAATTGATGCAGTCTTGTCAATCATCTGACATGATACAATCTATTTACAATTTTCTTTTATGTCGATTAGTATTCAGATATAGATTGTCTCACTAAATAATGCATGCAAAATGCATGAGTAGTTTTCTAAAATCAATTGTTTGTTATATGAGTCTATGTATTGTTATAAAAATTAAGGTTGATCACAATGAATGCAACATTTTTCTGCAATTACAATTCTTTCTTCTTTCTATGCTATTGTGATTTAATCATTTAGTATTTAGTATATTGTTATGCTATTTCATTGAATGATTATCTAGTCCATAGATAGACCTGCATAGATCCTTCACTTCCAAATGTTTGTTTTTCATCCTGTCCAAGGTTGATACTTTGTTCATGATTATACACCAGAAGAAAATTCCTTCTTTATGTGGACAGTGAAGCTTCCACATTCTTTTCCACGACCATAGGGGATAGGAAAATGTATCCCAATTTTGTAAAATAAAACCCAAAAGGAAATGACTGTTAGATAAATTCATCTTCACGATCCACTATTACAATATGTGCTTCTTTAAAGGCTTCAACATAATTTGTCCATTGGAACGCAAGGTCCGCATTCCAGTCCAACCGCATCCAGCCAAGCCTGGCCACTTGATTGAGGTGAAAATAAACTTGATGCTGAAGGACCTGGACCAAATCCGGCGATAATTTGTGGTGGCCCTGGCTGATTGGCCTATGATACACTCATAATCGAACCTTGGTTCCATCCCCTATAAGACAGGCCAACCCATCCCGTATTACGTCAAAGGCTTGTAGGGTAGCCTTCCATATAATTGAGCAATTTGCAGATTTTTTGGTAGGGTTCCGAATCCAGTCTAAAAGTGAATCCGTGAAGATATATTTTGGGTTGACCACTCTAGTCCATAGGTTGTGAGTGGTGAATACCATCGAACTAAATTTTGCTACAAGGGCCTTTGAAAATAAGAAATATTCTTCATCTCCATCTTACCCATGGCCGCACCCATTTATCCTCTGTACATGCTCACATAAATTTAAAACACATAACAATCATTGTCTACTATAAATGTATTACCCATGGCCGCACCGATTTATCCTGTGTACATGCTCACATAAACTTAAAATACATAACAATCATTGTCTACTATAAATGTTGTTAGAATTGTCATTTATAATGCTAACTCCAATTGTTGGGATAAGTCTGCTTTAATTTTTATTATTGTTCCAAAATAGCATAGAACAAAATTCATGTTACAAGTATTMTGTGGAAGTCCAAGCACATTGTCAATTGTTAAAAACTAATTTTAATTTGCTTAYTTTAATGGATTCCTCAMTCCATTTGGCCATTCACTACATGGTTGGTTATTTAATTGAACATTACTAATTTATATTTACTCAGTCACTTTGTTGTAGATATATTTAATCACATTCATATTTATTGTCTCACTATGTTGTATATATGTCTAATTGGTAGGGTTCCGAATCCAGTCTAAAAGTGAATCCGTGAAGATATATTTTGGGTTGACCACTCTAGTCCATAGGTTGTGAGTGGTGAATACCATCGAACTAAATTYTGCTACAAGGGCCTTTGAAAATAAGAAATATTCTTCATCTCCATCTTACCCATGGCCGCACCCATTTATCCTCTGTACATGCTCACATAAATTTAAAACACATAACAATCATTGTCTACTATAAATGTATTACCCATGGCCGCACCGATTTATCCTGTGTACATGCTCACATAAACTTAAAATACATAACAATCATTGTCTACTATAAATGTTGTTAGAATTGTCATTTATAATGCTAACTCCAATTGTTGGGATAAGTCTGCTTTAATTTTTATTATTGTTCCAAAATAGCATAGAACAAAATTCATGTTACAAGTATTATGTGGAAGTCCAAGCACATTGTCAATTGTTAAAAACTAATTTTAATTTGCTTATTTTAATGGATTCCTCAATCCATTTGGCCATTCACTACATGGTTGGTTATTTAATTGAACATTACTAATTTATATTTACTCAGTCACTTTGTTGTAGATATATTTAATCACATTCATATTTATTGTCTCACTATGTTGTATATATGTCTAATAAAACTAAAATAGTGTATTAAAAAGTATGTTATATCATAAATTTATGTTGTATATATATCTAATAAAACTAAAATTGTGTATTAAAAAGTATGTTATATCATAAATTTTTATAGCCCAGGTTTAGATAAATTTATACAGCTTGAAGTTGACTTATTGTCTCACTATGTTGTATGTTGTAGATATATCTAATAAAACTAAAATAGTGTATTAAAAAGTATGTTATATAATAAATTTCTATAACCCAGATTTAGATAAATTTATACAGCTTGAAGTTGACTTGTCTTAAGGTGTTGAGCAACTTTACAATCAAATCGTCCTAAGTTAATTAATAAAATCCTATCGAATTGATTGTTTAGCATTTGAATAGTAACTACAACATCTTTTGTTCCTTTGTATTGTCTATTAAACACTTATAATATCTCCTCTAGACATTACCCTCTAGGACTATGTGTATTTTATGTACATGCATATCTCCCATAAATAATATATGTATATCTTGCGTACATGCTTCATATTATTGGAAATGTGATATGTAGAGGAATGATATAATTAACAATGTGGCTTAACATCATAAACAATATAGCCAAGCCCTCAAATCTAGGGGATAGTTTTATCCTATTAGTAAATGAGGTTAAGATAAACAATCTATTTAATTGAATTCTTACTTTATTTAATTATATTTTTATAGATTGTGTGCATGTCCAAAATAAATGAATTTTAGGCATATTTTTTACTTATTATATGCTATTAGTTTAGGTTTATTAAATACCTTTAACAAATGTGATTTTTTACTTATTATATGCTATTAGTTTAGGTTTATTAGATACCTTTAACAAATGTGATGGGAAAATATTTGAAGAGAAACACCATGAAATACACAAAAGATTTGAACAAGTAGAAGTAGATCCAAGAGGAAACTCCATATTGGAGGTAGAAAATACATGAGTTAGAAAAAGAGCTTGTATAATGTTGTAATATGATAAGAATGCTTCACCATCATGAGAAAATAATTAAATAAGAGCATGTAGTAACTGTTGTAATTTGGGGAGAAATTCCATTAACCATAATTTTAAAGAAGTGAATATTAATAAAATTAACCACTATAAAAAAAACAATAAAATCCTTTGACATAAAACTAAATCTAAGTAACCCCAATTAAAAAAGAAGATATAAATACTTGAAACCTATAATTCATATGCTTAAAAGAATTATATGCTTACAAATAATAATAATAATTGATATGCACTAAAATCCACCTGAAACCAAAAAAATTTTACACTTTGGCATAGTGGATGGATGCATATTAGACTTTAATTAATTGCTTTTTAGAGAACATCATTGATTCCACTAGGTATGACCACATGTACCTCCCATAATTATAAAAAGTAGTGTTCCTATTTATCTTTATTATAATTATTTCTCTATAAAAGGGACACAATGAATAAAATTTAGAATTTCTCAAAAAATATGTTTAAGAATTATTT